>BLKM01007528.1:406815-545841 GCA_013340265.1 Coptotermes formosanus | reverse complement strand
CCCCCCCCACCACCGCCCCCCACACACCGACAACAAACCCCCCCCCCCCCCCCCCCCCCCCCCCCCCCCCCCCCCCCCCCCCCCCCCCCCCCCGGGGGGGGCGGCGCCCCCCCCAATATGACAAGCGGTACCACTAAACATGCTGCTGAAGGTATAACCAAATTTTTATCACCAAACAAATGCGGCACCAGAGTTAAAAGAAAGTCATACCTAAATAATGACGCGATGACCGTGGTAGCGTCCGGGATTTTGAACAGCTTAAAAGAAAGAAAGGAATCCTGGAAGATATCAAGGGATGAATATGATTCATTTGGTGAGCATGTTGCGTTCAAAATTAGAAAACTCAACACGAACTGCGCCAAAGAAGTGGTGGAACACATGATTAATGCAATATTATTTGAAGCCTCCATTGGCAAGTATGATCATCCAGCCGTCCCCTTCAGTGCCTTGTTTTCCTCGAACTCCGTCTACAGCTTCAGTTCCTGGTAGCAGCTATAATTCTTCCCCGTCGCCTGGGTCCGGTTCGTATGTCACTTCGCCTTCCGGAGGGCCGGTTGATGCCTGCTTATATCACGCAGCCAAAGGGACATCCATGGAAACGTCAGAATCTGAACATTCAAATTTTTCAATCTGTGATGATTAAATCTCTTTGTTATCTTATTTTATTTTTTGTTTTAATTCTTTCCGCTTGTTGTTATTTTCAAAATAAATCTTTAAATAAACATATTTCATTACATTAACTGTATATTATTTCGTTTCCTATAGTACAGTAAAATATATGTATTTCTAGTGAAATGAAAGGAACCATTTCAGTGCATCATAAATTGTTCACAACATTTTATTTCTTTCACTATTGTTATTACCAAAAAACGGAGTTAAAAATTCAATAAGACGGGCACAGAACGTTAATGATACTTAGATCACAAATGAAATACAGCTATAAATGGAGTACAGCAGTAGATACTCAACAGTAGTGATAGTGCCAGGAAATTTCACCTTGCTTAGAACAAAAATATTCCCTGAATTCATCTCTAACCTCTGCTGCTTTTATAGCACTTTTGCGAGAAATTCGAGGTAAATCCTCAAAACGTGTTTCGTGGTCATTCCTCCAGTCACCTGGTCTAATCTTGCCGGTATCAGGACAATCAGCGTCAAAAGTGTCAGGTGGGGTGTATGTGTATCTCGACGAATTCTTCTCATCAAGTTGTGAAGATAAACTGCTGCAAGAGTTATTAATTCTGCTCTTTCCGGTTGCATCAGTAGTTGCCTGCGCAAAAACCGAAAGACATTGGACATAATTCCAAAAACATTTACGGCGATACGCCGTCCTCTGCTGAACCTGTAGTTGCATATTCTTGTCTTCGACCCCTTATGTTCCTGCGTAGGGTTTCCTGATATTACTTGTTAGCGGGAAGCATCGTCTGCTAAGAATACGTATGCAGTTGGCATCTCTCTGCCCGGAAGAACGCAGTCAGAGGGTGGGTTAAGTTCACAGTCATCAAGTAATCTTTTGAAGGAAGTTTGATTGAAAACACCTCCATCAGAGATACGTCCTTGAGAACCAACATTTACATACAAAAAGTTGTAGTTCGCATCAACTACAGCAAAGAGAACGATGCTGAAGTACTTCTTATAATTAAAGTAATCGCTCCCACTTCTTATTGCTGCATGTACTGATATATGTTTTCCATCCATTGTGCCTACACAGTTTGGAACGTTCCATTTTTTCGCAAAACCATTGGGTACAACAAGCCATTCTTCTTCCCTTTGTGACACCGAAAACACAGCATTGCGCTGTACTTCGATAGCGATAATAATAAATATACTAACAATAAGTAAACATAGTACGCAATAAGGATATTATTTATTGGACTTGAGAACAAAAGATGTATTTACCCACCTGAATATAATCCTTCAGGTCCTCAACAATGGCTCTGCACACCTCTAGGATAATTTTGCATATCGACTGCTTGGACATCTTGGACACCGTGGAGAGGGTTTCGTAACAGTCTCCAGTTGCTAAAAACCTCAAGTAACAGCTATGTGTTCATTTACTGGAATAGCATGTCTCCAGTTCGTATCCTTCTTTGATACTTTCGGACCTAGCTTTTTCAATAAAATTTCAAAATCTTCACTCGTCAGGTGCAGAAAGTTTTTAAAAGGAGACCTGTACTCAAGTTTCAACGGATCAGTATCATCCAACATTAAATCTAAAATCAAATCACTTCCCTTGTATTTTTTCCTGCTTTGGAGAGTCGGACGAACCCAGAACCTTCGGCGGCGTTTCGTTTTTCTATTTGCAATCACAATCAAAGCTGCTGCAGCTAAAAGCACGTCCTCCTCGTCAAACATCGCAAGAAAAGCTTTGCACAACCCACTACTGGAAATTTCTGCTATATACTGATTATGAGCTGTCAAACGAGATGCCTCAGAGCCAGACGATACTCGTAGGAGCTTTTCCCCATTGTGGACAGAAAGCCAGCAGAAGCCAGTATCAGTCAACTGGTAATCGTACGAGAGCCACTAGATGCGACTCGCTCAGTATGGATGCACCCTAAGAAATATGTCCGCCAAAACCACGATGTGGCCGCGTCGACCACTGTCCGCCTGGCTCACGGCTACAACCACGGCACCAGTGATGCATCACAGTTAAAGGTGTTGAAGCTGCTACTGAAATACTACGACTGTTTACCCAGTGAGTTCTTTTATTTGGAACAGTGGGAAGTTATTCCGTTTGTTGTTGTGCGTAATGTGGCATTGTTGTTGTGGGTAATGTGGCATGTGTGGCTTGTACATAATGCGGGGGCTTTATATCATCTGGCAAACCCAATCGCTGTTTCCTCCGACCATTTTGCGTGACGGCAGGTGGCGTAGCGCTCACCGCAATTCCAGCCTAAGTCGGCTCCCACGCGTGTTAGTTTAATATATGGCAGTCCATGTTATGTTTTTGTTCCCCACAGTTAAAACACATAAAAGTACAAGACATAAATTTATAGTGGTTTATTATTTCCAATTGAAATAATGAGATTTACGTATTTTCTATTTTTGTTTTAGATGTGTATATAAATCGGAAGTCGCAATGCTTCTTTGAATCGCAGTGGAGAATTTTGAGTAGTGGATATCTAGTGTTGCTGCTCTTGTAGGTTTATCGTGCTGGCTTTCGCATTTTCGTTGGTCATTCCTACGTATTTTTGCGTCTGGAACGCCCTGTGGGAGTGGGATATTTCCAGTGCACTTTTGTTGTTTCTTTCTTACTATTCTCCCCTATTGGCAAATTTATTAACATGCGTGTGTAGGTTACGTGGCTCCGTGTTCCAGGCCGATGCTACCAATTGCAGGCTCTGTCCTCTACTATCGTATTGCGTGAGATCCGGTTGCTGATGTTGCCAGTTGCGGGTTCTGTCCACTGCAGGATGTGTTGAGCTTGTCGATACAGACTTAAGATGGTTATACATACGCACAACGGGATGAGAAATCCAACGATTCCTGTGCATGTTAGATAAAGTTTTTAGTATACAAACAGACTTGAAGTTCTGTTAACGGGTAGAAGAATATTTTTAGTAGAATGACAGGAATTGTAAGGGACCGTGTAATCGATTGTGATGTCGAAGTCTGTATGCGTAGTTCTCGTAGTTACCGGTAGTGGTGCGGTGTAACAACTCCCCAACTGTGAATCAACACTAATATGCTTTTGAACTGTTTCCATTGTCTCACTCTCTTGCTACACACAACGTTTCGAAAGCGACTGTACACCGGAGGAAGAGAGCAGTTGCTTTAGAAACATTGTGTGTGGAAGTAAAGTGAGACAATAGAAACAATTCAAAAGCATTTTAATTTTGATTCACATGTGATACCGTCGCCAAAGAATGTTAATGTGCAAGCGAACTCCCTAACTACAAATTTAATGGGTTTCTAACCACGTTACATCAATAGATGGCAGAACAGTTTTGACGCGTTTCTACGGATTAGCATTGGCCAATGTATCTTTACTCTGGTCAGTGGGTTCGTATAATTTGAACGAAGGAAACACGAGCGAAGAAGTTCCACGGTTGCGCATGCGCATTCCGACTGTGCTGCCGTGTAGTGATCCTGTGCAGTGGTTGAATGGATGAAGACAGCTTGCACGAAAACCTATCTCGTGCGCGATAAACATCGAACGTGAGGATAGTCGAGACTCGCCTGTTCGATTTGACGCGATTACTCGCTCACGTGGTGCGTGGTGTGACAGTCGTAATCAGCTGTGTTTCGGCAGGAGGCAACTGGTGGAAGGTAATTGTTATCTGGTATCTTGAGAGTGTGTAATATTATTTGATTGGTTTAATCAGATTCTTTTATATGCTGCTTAAGTCACTTTGCTAGACATAGACATCTGTACAAGAGACATAATATATTAATATCATATTAGACCTGATACTGGGTTATGGGTTGGACAACCGAGGAATGGTGGGCTTGTTCGTAGCATGGGCAAGAGATTTTTCTCCTTTCCAAACATTGAAGCTGGCTCTGGCGCCCACCTTCCCTCCCGTTTAATGGGTTCTGTGGGTGCAGTGGCCCTTTCCCAGGGGGATGAAGCTGGTTGACCACTCTTGTCTCTGTAGTGTTGTGTTTAAAAATGCTGGGAGCTCTCCCTCCATTTTCCTGTATGCCTTCATGGCGTGGTTCGCAATTAAGCACAGGGACAGGTTTGCGTTAAATCTTATAAATCGTTTAAAAATGTAGTACAGTTTAAATAGAATGAAACAACAAGACTGGTAACAATGTATGGAATGCATGGTTGTATGGAATGCAGAATTGAGAATCTATGAAATGGTAGGGTTTAGGGAGTTTGGAAAAGACTTGCCACATATTTTTTAATGGATGCAGTTTATTTTGTGTTACAACCCAACTGTATGTTGCAAGCAGCAGCGGCAGCAGTAGTGGCAGTGGTCATAGTACTATCAGTAGTGATGGTGGTGGTGATGATAAGAGTTGCATGATGTTAACTGATTTAGGACTATATAACCAGAACATCAGGTGGCAGCCTGAACTGTGTATAAGCAGACAGTGGCTACAAGTAATAAAACAGCATTTAGTCAAAATATTCTGTAGATGTGTGCTTGGTTACACATTAACCATACCATAAAGTAAAGAGCCAAGACAAATATTGACATTTATGGGGTATTAGCTGAGAGGATAATGTAGCAGGTAACATAGAGTTTTATAATTTATTAGGAGTTGAGTATACATGTGCTCCTTACAGTTTAAATACTGTTTTAGTGTAGTATTTTTCCAAAACCCTGAAGCTTCAAATATGTAAAATGAAATTGCATTCCTGGGTATTGTAAGGTTAGTTAAATTAGGATGAACACATAGCTTGAGTAAAGAAAGTGTATGCAGAAAATTTGATGATTAAGTCTGCTAGAAACGCCATAGGACCAGTGACGATTCCGGGTTCAGAGGTCAGGCCTAGTGTAACTTTACATGATGCGTTTGTGTACCCTTCCACTAGACCTGATCTAGGAATCAGGATTCACCACCAATACAGACGGTGATTGAGAATGAGATAGGAAGCTGTAATTTTGATAATGGGCTTTGAATATAATGTCTTGGAATTGGATCCGGAATTATGTTTTGAACTCTGCGGATACAGTTTCTAATACCAGCAAGTTTTAATTGAGAAGCTGTGTGGATACGTGCAACATTTTTTATATTTTTGTCATGTTTGTTTCTGAAATGAAATACAGGGCTCTTGGTTTTAACTATCATGGTCGCTGGTCATGCTCCACTAGATTGCTTATGTTATGCGTGAACTCCACTCCCTGGTTCATTCCCATGCTGCTTATCAGAGACTGGGCGACATTGTGAGGTCTCTGAGTCATCTGCAATTTCTATGTGGATTGCATTGGAGCATCTGCATCTTTATAGGATATATAGCTGTACATAATCCCTACAAGATGTGCTGTAAATTGAGACGAAAGTTTCCTGGTGGAACATTACAAAGAGGAAAACATTTTACAATAATGTGAAAAGGTTTTGAGGAGCAGGTTTCATTGTATACGGCAAGAGAACACACACAGCATGGTGTGCTAACTATGGAAGAACTGCAAAAAATGGGTGCTAGTTGGAGACATTCCCAGTAAAACTACTGGCTCAATCTGCACAGCAAATTGGCATGTTGCAAACTTAACCAATTATCAAAAGGGTGCATATGACTCGGGTATCAAGATCGTTAATAATCTTCGTACAGAAGTTAAAGAGATCTCAGACAGACCAAAGAAATTTAAAATTGTCTTGAAACATTTTCTGTGGATATACTCTTTCTATACTTTGGAAGAATACTATAACAGATAGCATCTTATGTACAGAGTGATAATAACCCTATAATTTTATTTTTTGACTATTCATTATTTATACTTACATAGTTTTAAATTTTTGCATTTTGATACTTGTATATTTATTTCTGATGTACTGTTTTGGTTTTGGTTTTTATGCTACTTGTGTAATGTGTATTTAAATTCCATCCTTTCCCATAACTGACTATATTGTAAAATGGATTTAATCAGTCATGTAATTTGTATTGTATTTCTATTTATTTTACATGATTTATTGTGTATTTATATTGTACTAATATTGTATGAATTAATCTATGTATCTGTTTTAGATTATGTTTGATGTGACTGATCTATGTTACATGGAGCTTATAGATTTTATGACAATGTTCTGTATCCAAGGTTGTACCCATGACTGGATCTGTTGAATGTGAAATGAATTCAGTTGAATTCAATTCAATTCATCAGCGTGAAATTCCACACAACTAATGGGTGTACAAGCTGTATGACATGGATCATGTACCAAGGCTGGATTTTATGAACTGGTTGCCTTCATGCAGTGCATGCTGGGGAAATAAACTCTATATTCATTCTGTTTGGTGATGAAGCTTGGTTTCACCTCAATTACTGCATGAACTCTCAGAATAACACATATTTTGTCTGCAGGGAACCATGTTAAAAAATGAAGTACCATTATGTGTTGTTAAGGTGGTAAGTGTGTTATGAGTGCAGCTAGAATTATTATACCCAATTTTTTTTTTACTGAGACCATAAATTGACACCATTATGTTACATGTATTCTGACACTATTTTTAAACACCCATCTGATTATGGCTGAACCAATGTGATTTTCAGCAAGACAGTGCATCAGCTCACACTGCAAACAGTTCCGTTCTGTGTGTATAGGAAGTTTCTGGTGACAGAATAATAAGCAGATAATTGTGGATTCCTTCTTTTGTCAGATCTGAATCCATGTGATTTTACTTGCGGGGCACACTAATGGATGGTGTGTAATAATAATCCTCACAATGAAGATGGTCTGTAAAAAAGCATTTAGGATGTCATCTGTTTCATCAGCATAACTTTGACATGCAGTCACCCACATGTTTATTTGATGTGTTGCTTGTCTGCAAGCCACAGAAAACCATTTCAATGGCGTCTTGGAATATCATGAGTAGAAACCCCATATTTTATCTGTAATGCATGAACTAAAAATATGTGGACCCTGACTCATAGGAAACTGGAACAAGGGTGATCACTGTGCTGTTGGTCATCAAGTGAATCAGTCTAAGTGTAGATTGATGTGTGATGCCATTGAAAAGATGCCCCTGTGTAACTATATGTGAACTAACTTCCTTTAACTTTAATCGTGGTATGTGGTGCAAATTGTAGTGAAGTATATGCAACTTCTGGCATGAGAAGATACTGAAATATATACACTCAATTCAAAATAATTTGTTTATGTGATTAAAAGTTTTGACTTGTTCCTGTGTCCATTCATCAGGAACAGTAACTGATATGAGTTAATTTTGTTGCAGGTGCTAAACCATGGGTAATGACTTTGACATCCCGCCTAATACAAAGGAGCTGGATAATGCCCTTAATGAAATCCACAGTAACTTAATTAAACCTAAAAAAGATGTGTCCAAGGATAACAAAGAATACCTCAAAAAGGTAATGTGTGTTCACTTTAAGTTATTTTGCTTTTCATTTAACCTAATGCCTTACACATACTGTATGTTGCTGTGTGGTCATTAGAGGTTTGAAATTGAAGGACCTTCTGTTAGGTGGCATAAACTGTACTCCATTTATAAAATGACAGGTAGTCTGTTCAGCAGACTGCTCCTTAACTGGCATAAATGAATACGGCTCAGTGGTGTGTCACTTAGTTGAAAAACTATTTTTTTTTAGAGAAATAATAAATAATTAACTAGCAAGTGACAGAAATGCAGCTTGGGATGACATGTCAGTGGGATTTACAAATGATGGTGGTGGTGGTGGTTGTGGTTGTGGTTGTTTATCAGTTACAGATACCCTGCACAATAGGAATGTTTAAATAGGTGTGACAGTAATGTAACTTTGCTATTAAAGATACATTTGCCTTTTTTCAGGTGTTTTCACAAAATTGCAAAAAGCAGCTGTTAACTGTTAAAGAAGGTACTAAGTCAGGAACTAAAGTGTCTGTTTGCGTAGCAGGACTAGACAGTCCTATCCGAATGAACCGTACCAAAAACTGTGGTTGTGAGTCTCCTACATTTTTATTGCATTAGAAACAAATATGTATGTGTATTGTATAGAG
The DNA here is from genome assembly GCA_013340265.1 of Coptotermes formosanus. Classification (NCBI taxonomy): domain Eukaryota; kingdom Metazoa; phylum Arthropoda; class Insecta; order Blattodea; family Rhinotermitidae; genus Coptotermes; species Coptotermes formosanus. The sequence continues at coordinate 537,234 of BLKM01007528.1, read as the reverse complement.
ATGTATGAGTATACTGTATAGAAATGTGTGTATACGGTGCCTACATACTCTATATGTCCGTATGTCCAGTAGTGGTATTACCATGCACTATATAGGATGAGGTTGTCAGTCCCCTAACCCCCAGGAATTACACTGTTTTAAATGGGAATTTTGTATTTGATTTGTGTGATTTGGGTTTGCGTGACGTTTTTCAGGAATGTAACCCTGGCGTAAAAGGAGAGTTACCTGTATATGCTGTATGTATGTACCACTGCAAATAGTATTTTGTGTACTTAGTCATCTCGTAATGTATGTTAAATGTGTATACGTGACAAGGTTCAAGACATTGGATATAAGACAGACTCATCCTCAGGAAGGACGTGGCAGTTATGACTCCATTGGCCATACTGTCTGCTTAAGAATATCTGGTCATGAGCCCTGGTACGTGAGGAAGCTCGATGCCTGGCTGACTGTTAGTTGCAGGGGGGCTCGGACTTGGACTCATGCTTCAAAGGGTTAATTATCCTTGATTTAGGGTTATTTCTCAAGTAAGGTTTGTTTTAAATTGTCCAAAACAATACCCTCAGTGGTGCTTTCTCGATTGAAAGTTTTCATCCATTTGATGTTGAATTAGTTGTCCTCCTAGAGAACCCTTAGATGGGGATTTCACTGTGCATTAGTGTATATTCCCATTTCTCTGAGTTCTGAGTCTACATTTTCAAAAGTTTGTGCAACAAGAGACATTCATTGTTGAGCATGGATTTGTGTTTGAGTTCCACCATATATTCTGTGTAAAGATGATTCCTTAGTAAGTTGTCAGGACTTCATGGATTAAATTCCATGACGATGGCTTTCAGAATAATGCCAATGTAAAAACAAATACTTCCATGTTAGGAGTCCAAATTCAAAGCTAAATTGTATCTCCAAATGATCATGAAAGCTGGAAGTTTAGTCCACTAGCCTTAAAAATCAAGGATTTTGAATTATTTCTTGTTGGCTTGAAATGACTGTCATTTGGGTGAGTGTATTAATTTTTTTGATTATGTTTTAATTGAGAAGAGGGTTTTACGTATTTTTCAAATCTTTTTAAATACTGATGGGGACTGCATGCCAGTGCAAGATTGGGAAAATGTATGCTTCTTGATAAAGTACTGTATGAGAACATTCTTTTGTTTTGTTTTTGGTGTGAAAATGTGTTACAAGTTCTTCCTCTACCGGAAGGGTTTTGCAGATAATGCAGTTCATGAAACATGTCTTATGATTGGATACATCTGCTATGTTTAACCTTTTATATGTATGGGCTGTGTGCATTGCAGTTCCCTTAGTTGTGTATTCATTTACGTTGTACCTTGTGATCACAATTTCGTTGTTGAGTTATTCCTGTCAACTAAAACCAAACAAGTATGGAAACATTCCACTGTAATTTTATCTTAGTCCATATTACTGTTGTGATACAAATACTGTCCTGACTGTGCCCTGGCGTAGTTTACAAGGGAAATATTTCTTACATGCTGCCCTGTGTCATTGTATGCCCCATTTGGCTTGTGCGTTTTGAGTAATTTCTGATTTAATCGACTCTTCTGTTCTGAAGACGGAAGTGATAAAGTTCTTATTTGAGGGACTACATGACGTGACATTCCAAAAGACATTGGCTCAGTTTGCAGTAGCAAGTACTGCTAATGTGAAACAACAAGTATATGGAGCCAATCCATATGTAATATTGTAAAATTTTGTAAGGTTACCATTCCTGAACACCTCTCAAACATCTTCCTGTCTTGGAAGTAAATTGTTGTCCTGTTGGATGTGCCTCCATTTTTAGGTGTGTTGGCAAAATTGTGCTTCATGTCTGTCTGACTGTCTATCCTTATGCATGGGACAACTTGGCTGCGACTGGATATTTGAGAATTTTTAAAAAATCTGGCAAGAAAATATAAGTTTCATTAAAATCCGACAAGAATGACGACTACTTTACCTTAAGACCTATGTACATTTATGATAGTATCTCGCTGAATTCTTCTTAGAATGGGAAACGTTTTGGACAAAATTTGTAGAGAAAGTCAGAACACACATTTCTGTTAATTTTTTTTCCAAAATCATACCATTTATGAGATAATGTGGAAACATACAGTAGAGCTAGACAGGCCCCAGATGGCAATATAATACTGCATGTGCACTTTTTAATGCTGGATAAACAAGGTTACGGATGCACACTCAGTGTGTGTAATACTTACTACCTTTCCATGGCAACAGTGGTCTTGCAAACACACCTCAATGTTACGTTTTTACGTACATTTCCTGTATTGTTTTTATTGGAGGGAGAGTTACATGAACTGGTGAAGAACACATAAGAGGTTATTTCCTGTGTGTTGGCATATTTGTCATTGCTTCATCTAATGTTATTTAAATAGGATTCTGTATTGGTAATGAAACGTATCTCAGCTGTGCATCGGCCATTGTTCAACAAAGTAACATAAAATGGACATCAGTGTAATAAGATTACAGTCTTCTGGGGTGTGATGTCATGCAGTGTATCTGCCTTAAAAGTGGAGGTGGCAGATTTGTCTGACACGTTGGTGCCATCAATCGTACTACATTGTGCCACATCACCAAAGACTGTAATCATAGTGCTAACTACTGTGAAACCTCAAACCTCATGAATTTAATATTTTGTCCTGTAGAAATAATCAACACATATGAACATGTATCCATAATTCAGATTTCAAATTCAAAATTTAGTTACTGTGGAAGACATGAATTCATTATTTACTTTCTGTCTTTGCTACGGAATATCAAGAAATAAAAGATCATTCTTACATATTTCGTATATTGATAGGACTGTTCTGTTATTTGTAGTAAGCAGCTCAGGGGTTATGTACTGTAACCTAAATAATAGCCTTGCGACTTTTGCTGGCAGGTTTTGGATCACATGGTGTCTGCGATGAAAGAGGATGAGGTGTTCAAAGCAGTATATGCGCAGCTGTGCTTTCAGGGCAGCTCATATGAGAAACTTAGAGTTGGAAGTCCTGATGAGTTTGACATCAATCTAGAGTTGCGGTTGCCTGTGAATTATGCTGAATTGAAGGTTTGTATATTGTGTTGTGTACTTCAGCAGTTTAATATTTCTGTACAGTTCAACTTAAACAGTCTTGAACTCTGATGTGTGGAAGATATTTGCTTTATGCGTATAAGGTTCCAATTGAGACTGGTCAGTCAGCTGAGGCATCAGATAGTTTTCCTTGACCATACAAAAATTCCAAGTTTAGAAATTGCAGTAGACTCATACAGTTTCTGACATCATCCTTTTGAACAGCATTTTATTTTCATATCACCATTTCCAGTGTTTTCCCGTATACCAAGAGAAACTGCTGTAAAGCAAGAAACATTCACATAAAGTGGGCGTCATGCAACTTAAATATGTTTTACAGTTTTGGGTGTACACTCTTTCTAGTCAAAGCAAATTTACCTAAATTTACATATTCATGCTAATGTAATTTTATATCTGTTGCATTTGAAGTAGTGATGATCAATTTAGTTGCAAGACAGTTCACAGAAATGAAAGGTATAGCAGTTAAAGGTAGGAAATATACGTGTATTGTTGTATAAGTTCTGCAGTGTGAAATGAAGTATATCAGTGATCATAGCCAGTGAGTTGTGAAAGGCATGGGAAAAACTGTAATAACCCATTCTGAGGAAACATTTCAGCCTTTTACAGTAGAAACTGAGGATCATCACAAATGGCTGTGAGACTGGTGTGATTTCTTAGCCAACTTTATGACCCAGCGAAAGCATGAATGTGTTCAATAATCCATGAAATATAGTGCCAAGAATGTTGATTTACATCCAGACTCAGTTGCTGGTTTTGACACTAATTAAGTCTAGTGACAGACTTCAGAACGTTGTGCATCCATGTCTTAAAAAGTCGTGTAACATTTGTGGGATAGATCCCTGTGCGAAGACAAGATGGACACATGTTTCAAATCAACTATTGGCATGACTGTGTCATCTCATGTAAGTCTGTATGAGATACACAGCAAACAGTTTCTAAGTCTGAGACCATACCAGACAGCAAAAAGACTGTCATGTGGCCTTGTCATAAGTGTTGGATGTATCTTGTCATGCACAGCAGAATCTGTTATTGGCTGAGTCCTTTTATTGTATTCAGTAGCACTTGTTATTGTGATATGCAGTGTGGAAAAAAAATATGTGCCAGAGATTCAAACATGAATTATATTTTCACTGGTATATAAAAAGCAGTATGTCTCCTGTCTAGAAGTTGTGTTGTAGTAAGTGCAGTGTGTGCACCATGTTTCACTCAGCATGTGTCTAGATGGTAGCTCAGATCTTCCTTCATTTATTGCAGTGTTTCCAGAGCCAAATTTTGGACTGCATTTCTGATTCTGTCTTTTAGCTCATTCTAGATTGGGTGATTCTGGGGAATAGGTTAAATCCTTGACATAACCCCAAAAGCAAAAAGCCAACATTGAAGATTAGAGGACCTTGATGACTGAGCAATTTGCCCTACTCTCCCAATTCATCTGCCCAGAAACTTGAAGCTGTCATGAACAGTGTTACAAAAATGGAAAGGTGCACCATCTAACTAGGGCCTTCTGTGGTTTGAGGCATAGTGTACATTTCTGCATTGTCTAACAAGACTCTTCTGGTTGTGGTTTTTTCATGGACAAAGAAGGGACCCATCACTTTATTTTTATTAGACCACACCGCACATTAATTTTGAGGCTGTAGCTTTGGAAATTCATTTTTCATTTCAGAGTCCCTAATTTTGGCAGTTGTGTCCACTTTTTCTGTATGTGGAAGTATTTCCTCATTAATAAATATGATTTTGTCCAAAGAATGGTTGTCCGGTTCCAGTGGCCCTGCAGGTTCATACACTTATTGCCTGTTGTCTGGATTAATATGTTGCAGTAATTGTAGCTGATAAGCTGTGAGGTGCGGTTTTTTGTTAAGAAGATGCTGCACTGTGCACATGTAAAGCTCCAGATTTTCCCACCTTAATAAATTTTTTGGGGCTGTACAGGAGACTAACATGCAGTCACAGTGTCTTCTGCTGATGTAGTGCATTGTACCAGCTTCATCTTACATTACATATTGTTGTACCATCATCTGTTGGCTTTATTGTCAGGTGGGTTCATCCAGTGTATGTACCTAAGCTCACGTTGAGCTGAAAATATTGATCCAAACTTAGGGAACCACAAAACAGACTGTGACTTCTGCTAGACTGTGACCATGCTTCCTAAGTGATAACACTGGTAGGAGAGTGCCTAAGGATGTAAGGTAAAAGGTAAAGTTGTCCCTGTGCATGCGATGGTGGCATGTAGTGAAGTGGAGAGATAGCTCCTCTCATTATTAACCTCTGCGCCAGCTGGAGGCAAATGGCTAGATTCATGCCTCAGCTGCTTTATGCACAAGGAATGCCTCTTCCCCATCCTTACCCATTGCGTAGGGGGCCAGGGTGTGCCCAGAGCTGGTCTGGATGCTTTGGGAATAGAGAAAAGTCGCTTTCCCCTTTTAAAATTGAGCCACCATTCCTTGGTCACATGGCCCATGGCCTAGTCACTGTAAAAACTACACACAAGGAGAGGGAAGTGTAACTTCGGGAGGTGGGGAAAATATTGTACTTAGGTCCATTGCTGTGCATATAGCAGTGAGTAACTAATTCATACTTAAAACTCCAGCATTTGTGTTTTCCTTTCTGTGTTCCCTTTGGAAAGTGAGAATTGTAAGTCTGCAGTTTATTCACTTCCTGTTTAAAAAAAATCAGTGTTCTGGAATTCATAAATAGAGCATTTTATTTCTTAAAGGTACAATTACTAGTAGATATTGACATGGCTGCAGACACAAATTACTCTTTTGTTTACAATTATGCAAAATGAAATGGTTTTACAAAAGTCTTTTAATTTCAGCAGGTAATGGAAGTGAATTAGAAAACTGAAAATTTAAGGACAGATTTTAGGCCAAACAGTCTGCACATGATATTTGGAAGAATGTTCTATCTATTTGTAACTTTATGCACTTTATAATGTAGGCATTGTTTTGCAGGTTGAAGCTTCACAGACCATTCCGGGATTTGCAAGAATTAAACTGGGTGCAGTCACTGGTAAAAAAGGTGAACAAGTTCAGAAGTGAGTATGTGTGTGTATGTGCATGCATGCATGTGTGTGTAATGTGCACCATGATAAAACTTTACTTCCTGCTATAGGATGTTATCACATGAAGTCTTATGCTTTTTTGTGCAAACCATTTACAAAACCCTTAAAATTAATGTGTATTGGGAGATTGTGTGTAGCTGCCTGCCTGCCTACCAGAACCACTGATTAGCGTCTGGTGAAGTTTGCTAGTAGAGCATTTATACTAAATGTTATTCGGCAGGTTTAGTTTTCGTTCATATCAGTGAATGTGAACTCCATTTATGTGAAACTGCAACTGATCAGCACTATTTTCTTAGAAACAGCTTCTCATACAACAGTTTCTTTAAACAGCTCCTCATACAGCAGACAGTTTTATCAGTAACACCTTATCCTACAGCAGTTTTCTGTGAGCAGCTTGTCATGCAACAAATTTGTAGGCCTGTGTAACAGAATAGAAATTCCATTAAGATTGTGAAGGATGTGTAACAAATTACAAGGAAAAGTAATGTCTCTCTCCATATAATGTGAGTAGTTGTGCAACCATATGTATGTATTTGCAGTATTGAAGAACTGTTACTGATGTCTGTTTCTCTTTGGTTGTTGAAGAAGCTACATACTTCTGTATCTAAATAGCACTTGAGTTTGATAATTTTTTCATTATTAAAAAGTAACTGAATTTAATGTTATTCAGTACCTACATATACAATTTTCTTCAAAGACTGAAATATTGCATAATGTCACCTCTGATTAAATACATAGGTTGATTCTGTGGATCTGTAATTAGAATGTAGGGAACCCTGTGGCAATGATACACTGTATCCATAGTTTTCCTGTGTGTTTTGCACATGTTCTTTATCCAGAGGATTCCAGGAATTTTCAGGTTGTGTTGCTTTTCATGGTTCTGAGGTTTAATAGTGGAGGAACATGGGAATGTTTACCAGACCTAAGGCAATGAGAATACCACATACGAGATGAGAATGATGTTCCCGTAGGTTTGTGCCATGATATATATTCATTGCAAGTACCACTGAGTCATTCTGTAGGAATGCTGAGTGGAACCTGAGGCAGGTAATGTGGTCCATAATTGGTAATAACATGTCTTGCTCATAATTTTTCAATATGTATCTGTAATGCATAGTTGGCAGGGAGGCAGGCCTTCTTTATTTTGAAACTAATGTGAAACGGCTGTTTGCTGTTGATATACAGGTCTTCCACGTAGGGTGTGCCAAACTTTGGTGCAAAGGGATGACCAATGTGGTGTTGCCAAATGAGAATAACCAGCCTCTTTACAACAAATCTGATCAGCCTAAGACCAATTGTAATGACATTATGTGCCTTGTAATCTCATTTTGGACTGCCCTTCATAGTAATAAGCAGGCAAAAAAAATGTTTTTCACTCCCTGTTAAGATTCAAAGTGATTCTTATAGTTTTGACATTGCTGAATCCGAATTGTGACAGCCAAACTGCCCTATGATCCACCAATGTTAAGGGAGGAGGGATTAAATGAAAAACTATGTTTGCAGTAAAAAGTACTATATTGGTTTTTAATGACAATATCCAGTGTAAAATAACGAACAGGATATATATACAGTATCTTAACTACAGAAGTTATGTCATCACTGTGTCTTGTTTTGCCTGTTATATTCACCACTTGGTGTCTGCCTCATAAGACGCCAGCAGTAGTCAGCCAACATATTTGAATGGCATTTTCCACTCTACATGTTTTTCATTTGGGAAATGTCCTGATGGAACCTTTCACCATGCTTATCGGACACAGCTTTCATGTCTTCAGGAAAAAATCCAAATGGAAAAGCAGAAAATGAAGTTTCAATGACATGTTACACCTGATAGCATTGTATGATGAAATTAGCTCCTGCCCAATGTAACTGTAATTGCCACTTTTTCTTTGCCTAGAAAGTTCCTGCAGATGTTTTCCAACGCCTCCCAGGCTCTTCTGTCTGTAGCATTTAATTTTGTACTAAAGTCATGGTCCTCTAATAGTTGTTTAATTTGAGGACCAACGAATATTCCTTCTCTCATCTTGGTCTTACTTATTTTGGGAAATATCTGCCATAAATAGGCAAACCCTGTCCTTTCTTTATCCATCTTTTCACAGACATTTTTATCAAACCGAGGTTGATATGCAGTGGAGGTAAATACATTTTTGACTTATCCACTGAAGCAGGATGTGCCACATTCTTCTGACTTGCTGTTGTTTCCTGAACCTAGTGGCAATATTAGTCTGTAGTAACAGTCCCTCATCTGTCTGTCCCATTCACATAAAAAGCAGCAGAGTTTAGTGTATCCACCTTGCAGCCTAGTCAGCATTGCTGTAAATTGAGCGCAGCACGTATATTCCACTGGTCTTCTTGATAACATTTTTTTGCAGCAAAACGTGAAGGTTCTTGTGCGTTTCTTTCCTGTGAACTGCATGAGCCAGTGGGACAGAATGGTACTTATTTCCACTGTGGAGTAACACTGCCTTCTAACTGACCTTAGATGAATGGATGAAAAGCTTCCATTGCTCAGGGGTGTGTTCAAGTTGCTGTTCTTCCATTAATTCTTGGATGTTATTTCAGTACACTAGATAACCATCCATTGAGTAGTACGTCACTATGTTTGACTGCCTCTGCCTATAAAATGATAATTTTACTCCTTATTTCAAGAAGATTCCACTACTTAAGCCATAATCCAAGTAGCTGAGCCTTTGTTTAGGGGATGTCCAAACATCAAACTAAAGCACCTTAATTCTACCAGAGTGATCAGATGTGGCTCTGAAGTATTGTGTGTTGAAAAGTCTGGGTCTGCAGTTGTGTTGGGTCCTGTACCTTCTGGTGACACTTCTTCCAATTCTGAATCTGAGTCAAGAGTATAGGATTCTGGTGGCTTTGGCCCTGGCCGTGTATCATCATGAGAAACAGGTCTTAAAGCAGAGGGTATATCAGGATACTCTATTTCATGTTTGGAAAATTGGGAGAAACCTATGATCTTGGTCATGAAAAAATAGCAGTCGTTTAAATGGTCTTGATGCTCAGGTCACACCGTTGGAACATCAGAAGGCATTGTTTTGTTGGTACCTTTCAACCAGCCTGCCAGGGTCCTTGAACATGAGCTGAAGCAAATCTGTGGCGCCCAAAAGTTATCTTGGTGTCCAACCTTACAGACAAAATACATTTCATAAGCTTTTCTCACAAGTTGTGACAGTGGCTTCATTTGCGATTTTAATACCACTTCGCCGCAAGTGTAGCAAAAGCTACTTGGCTTATTTTGGAAAGAACGTGACATATTGCACACGAGAAAGGTTATTTTTCGAACACAGGCAAACTATTACTTTTGCACTTGTACAACACTTACAGTTTTGGGGAACAATAAAACATGGAGTATTTCAAGATAAATTCTCAGACCATTACTTTTCCTCATATACATAATAACCTTCCTCTGAGAATAAATACCATATCAGAACAGACAGGACTCGCTGATGGTACTAAGTGTTACAATTTCTAGTCAAAATGTTGGTGTTTCCTCTTCAGTGTCAATTGTATTTCTGCCTGTATCATGTACGTAAATAGTTCACTACCAATAAGTTGGTCCTAAATAGAAATCTACAATCTGAATGGAATATAAGAAAATTTATAATGAATAATTCTCCACAATATCTGTTAAGTGTTGGCTGTGTTGAAAAATGTACAGAAGAGTCTGTAAATACAAAATTTCTCGGTTAACAAATTTGTAACCGCCTGAATTGGAAGAATTCTGTTGATCAAAAGATTCCTAATATTTGGTGTATGTTACGTAGTTGGGTCTGTGTTTCACATCAGCAACACTGACTCTCTCAAAACAATGTATTTTGCCTATTTTAACTACACTTAAATTCTGTTGATTAATTTATAATGTTTAAAAACAACTTAAATCTTATTACTGCTTTATATAATGAATTCGGTGTAATATTTCAATATTGTGTGTGAAAAATGTGTAATATCTTTCTATTGTATATTCTGTACTTTTATGACTTTATTGCAGACCCCGCAGTCATTTTGACCAAATTTTGGATACATGGAATGTATGAATATGTATGTTTGTGCACGTGTGGGCTTGTGTGCTGCGCATATTTGGGTATGTACGTGCATGTGTGCATGTGCGTGTGTATGCTCTCGTGTGTTTGTGTGATTATGAAAAGACACTCTTGGCTCTCATTTTAATAGTTTTTTAACATAAACATGGGCGTTCACTACGTGTGTATAAAATGGATTAAAATGAATTATAAATTTGGTTTTGAAGTTCTAAACAATCTTTAGGCTCAAGTTTAAGTTTGAAAATCAGCATGCTCCACATTCCTTGGCACTATACACACATATATTTCTCCTGCATGAGTAAAGTTACTCCTATATCCAGTGACACTTTTTCAGGACTGTTGAGGATTGGATAGATGTCAGTAGATACCTGTTAAGAGGAAAAATACTGAACTGGCTTCAAAGTCGTGTTGATAAGGTTTTACCCAAGATTAGGTTCGAGTTTCTTCAAGAGGTAAGAGTTATGCAGATCAAACTATGTGTAAGAATTAGTTTTTATGAAGTGTGCATATTTTATGGGTGTCAGTCTGGGACTTTTTATTGTAGTTGAATTAAGCACACTGTTATGAGTATTAAAGGAGTAATTTAGTTGACAACAGTTATTAACTGAGCATGAAATAAAATTGATCCATATTAGATATTAATCTTTACAGATTAAGCGAGCTCGGAATGGACCTGCCATCACTCTCAAGATCAAAGTTACAGATGGTAGGGAACTTTGTGTCGATCTGGTTCCTTGTTTAGTGTTTGATGGGGAGAATTTGCCAGCACGCATCCTGAAACGTCTAGATGGGTTGCCTTATGAAATTGCTCAATATTTGGTATGTATTAATTTTTGAAATTATTCACACCAGTTAAATAACTAAATATTTTTTTTAGATTTGTGTTTCTGATGATGGTGACTATGATGGTACTGTCTTCTGGAGTCTGATGCCGTTAGGGGTATCTGCTACCTCTATCATCTATCCCGATGATGGAGGCAGCAGGTTCCTCTAAATCATTGGTACATCTTCATGCCTTAAAGGTATTTGTTTTTTAATGTATTCTGTTTAAGTTGGAAGTGAGCAATGTATAGCCTTAATTCAGATATGTAGGGGAAGACCGTGTAAAATGGACCACTTCTTAAATTAGTCTGTTGCTCTGGAATTTGACAGATAGTAATGGTCTGCACTTCAATGGTAAAAGTTGAAGCTTGCTGTTGTTCTGAGTGAAGGAAGATGTTTAGCAGTGATCAGGAACCTGGGCTTATTGTGGCATGTTTGATTGTGTTGTGTAAGTGCTTCATCTTATTTTTCATTTCTACATCTATGTTTGTGAATTTAGTTTGGTTTGGCTGAGGTAAGTTCCATCTACAGATGTGCAAACACAACTTCCTTGGGATACAATTGAAGCCTGAACATATGGTATTCTGCCAGCCAGTGTAAGTGTCTTTGGTGAAAAGAAAAATGGCATGTTGCTCTAAATTGGACTGGCAGTATTTTCTGATATTGGACCACCTATTTCGTGTGGTCCATTTTAGGAACATGAGGTCAAACTCTTCTGAATAATTTCTGGAACCTGTGAAAGTGAAGACAACCGCTACGACATTTGTCACCAACACACCTCACAAAGTGCAGCTGGAAAATAAAATTTCAAGTGAAACTAAAAAGTGCAGGTTTGCCTTTCCAGAAAGCGTTGCAGAACATGGGCTGAGCTTGTTTTGCAAACTCTACAAGTTGGACGAAATGAGTGACATCCAATGCATGGGGTGCCGGGGTGGGTCCACCAAGGGTGTGCAAAAGTGGGACAGAATAATAATAATAATAGTAATAATAATAGTAATGCATTTAGATGATTTGTGTGTATGGCGAATAATGAGTTACAGATGTTACTGTAGGGGATGGTTCCTGAGGTTTTTGTAACGGCTTCTTTTCTCAGTGGTTATGGTGCTATGGGCTTTTTTCAACTCTCATAAACCCACTCCTGTGAACTGCGCATACCGCATACGACCACCAGCACGTTTGTTCCTACCAATGAAGGCGGGTGATGTAAGAAATTTCAGGCTTATCTCTTGCGCTTAAATGCAGTTCTTGCAATTTGACTCCAGCCAGCAGGCTCGTTTTTGTTATCACCTGACGCGTTGGCATGGAATACGTGGTATTCACACTCAAGCATCTAGGTGGTGGATGACAGTCAAATTTTTGAAAACCTGCTTTAAGCACAGGTCAGTGTAACTTAAAGGTAATGTCATGATGTTACATTTATTTAGATGTTCAATTTATTGGGTAATGTGTTATTTTTATTCCATATATATTCAATAATTCTTACCTTTTGTTCTAAGTTTGAAGCAGTCGTAACTCCGTAATCATTCAAAATGAGAAACTTATGTGAACTTTTTTGATCACAAGGACCTCAGGAATCATCTCCAACAGCAATGGTCATAATTCATGAATCACTCTGTATTTTGTGCACTGTGAAATATTGTTGTCACAGTGGTCCAATTTAGCAATATGTATTCTTAAATTGGACCAATGCTGACTTTTAAGAATCATTTTTAAAATCTACTTTCTTGTGCAATAAGAAAAATAATAAGTATGTGGTTCAGTACCTAATAGATGCCTTTGTGAGAGAAAATTATTTCTTTAACTTTTCTCCTTCAATATTCATGGCAAAAAGCTTCTATTCTTAGGGGGCCCAATATAGGCAGTCTTCCTGTATACTGTTTGACCTTCAATTGTAAGAAAATTTGAACTGGTTGGAATTATATGAGAATGAAGGGGATGGGACTGTGTATTCACAAAAGGCTGACTTCTACAGTTTTAATCAAATTCACTTTCAAATGTGTAACTAGGTCCTGTAATACCTGTAGATATGATGATGTGATTTACTTTTCTTTCATAACTCAGCTTTATATCATCCTTGAAGCATTGAAGACAGATGTCAGCTTCTCCATTAGTATGAGCACTGCACATATTTTATCTGTCTGCTGGCATCTCTGTGTCACAGTACAACATTTTTCACTGAGTGTGATTTATTTCTAACAGACATGGTCTGTAGTACCAAAGGGACCAAAAGAAATTGCAGATTGTAAGCAGTGTGTTGATGATGAAAATGGAAGCTGTGAAAGAGAATGGAGAATGTCATTTTATGAATATGAGAAGAGCCTGATGAATGGCCTGGATGGCATGAAACCTACCATCAAACTTCTGAAGGTACAGTATTAATTTTATTTGTGGGAAATAAGTCAGATGTACATTCCTATATTGCAGGTTACATGCTGCTCCAAGATTTGAACTGTGTTTCATCTTTGCTTATGCGTTTCTGTACTGTTAGATGAAAGCTCCAGCTGTAATGTATTTTATTTTGTTCTCAAGAAGACAAAATTGGGCAAGTGCAACTACTTGTGTTATGTCAGTGGTGAATTCCAATTCAGAGGTCAGATCATGTGGCACAGTACGGTTTGCATTCTTTGTACAGCTTCATTTCCTCCCCTTCCAAGAAATTAAAAGTCAATTGTCCATCATTCTCACAAGTGGTGGTGATGGTGGTGGTGGTGGTGGTGGTGGTGGTGATGATGATGATGATGATGATGACAACGAGACAGATGTGATTAAGAAGGAAGCCAAGAAGATTCTAAAGTATAAAGACCTTGCACTAGAAATACAGCATATGTGGAATGTAAATACAAAAGTGATACCAATAATAATAGGGGCAAATGGAACCAACTTACAAGCATTCAGAAAGTACCTGAGCAGGAGAGCATGAGGTAAACGAACTGCAAAAAACAGCCATACTGGGCACTGCACACATACCTGGGGAAGTATTAATGTAAAAGTACAAAAGATTTAACATGGAAAATAACATTACATGTGCCATGAATTGTAGGTATAGAATGGCAGCACCACTATAGACCCTGAAGCATGGTTTGTTTCAGGTATATATTTGTCAATGCCCTGCATAAAGGTAATTAATAATAATAATAATAATAATAATAATAATAAATCACCAACAGTAAACCAGACATCATAATTTGGGATAATGAAGAACGAATGTGTATGCTAATTGATGTAGCAATCCTAGGAGAGACAAATGTGATAAAGAAAGAAGCCGATCAGATTCTGAAATATAAAGACCTTATAATAGAAATACAGCACATGTGGGATGTAAAAACAAAGGTGACACCATTAATAACAGGGGCAACTGGAACAATTTCAGAATCCTTCAGAAAATACCTGAGCAGCATACCAGTAAAGCACGAAGTCGAGGAACTACGGAAAACAGCTATACTGGGCACAGCACATGTATTTGGGAAAGTACTAATGTAGAAGCACAAAAGAGTTTAATATTGAAGACAGTGTTATATGCACAATAAATAGTAAGTGTAGAATAGCTGTGACACTGTATGCACTAGAAACATGGTTTGGTTCAGGTATGTAAGTGTGAATACCCTGCTTAAAGGAGATGATGATGATGATGATGATGATGATGATGATGATGATGATGATTACAGAGCTACAATGAATGTGCAACATGAAATGTATGCTTTACTGGTAATAACTGGGGCCACCGAAATCATGATGAAAGTTTTAAAGAAAAATGTGGAAGCCATACCATGAAAACATCCAGTAGATTCACTACAAAATACAGCTGAACGGGGAACATCACACATAATACAGAAAGTACTGCAGTCTGATACTTGAAGCCTGAGCGCTGGGTATCACTGTTGGTTCAAGAGGAGATGTACCAAGAACAGAAGGCCTTCAACAAAAGACGGCAAAATTGTAGTAGTAATTAAGTTCATTTACATGCTGACAGAACAGACCACAGGCCAATTACAGAAACAGCACAAATGTATATTAAGGGAGAAAAGTCAACAACATTACATAAGTTTCATTTTGTATTTCTTCCCTCTTCTCCCTACTTGTTCACAGTAGGTGTAGAGGGTTTTTTTTTAATTTTCACTTGATCACACTCAAACACACACCACAGTCAGTAGGACTCCTGTGGACGAGGGATCGGCCTGTCGCAGAGACAACCTGACAACACAAACACTGTACAACAGACAAACACCCATGCCCCCCGTGGGATTCGAGCCCACGATCCCAGCAAGCACTCGTGGCCACTGGGATCGGCCATTACATAAGTGAGACTTAAAAAGGGAACATGAAGAGCATTAAGAAGATGAAGCAACAAGTACAAGTAAAGACAAATCATATAATATTATTATATGTGTATTACAACTAAAAACAATGGAGAAAAGGAGATGCAATACAGAAATTGAAGAAACAGAAGAAATCGCCGTAGTGTAGGGTAATGCCTTTAAAGCTATTTGAAGAATAGAAGGAATTAATAAACAAACAAATTGATGATGAATATTAGGATAAACCATGAGATAATCATATTATATGTATATTACAACAAAAAACAATGGAGAAAAGGAGATGCAATACAGAAACTGAAGAAACAGAAGAAATTGCCATAGTATACAGTAATGCCGTTAATGCTATTTGAAGAATTTAAGGAATTAATAAACAAATAGAAATTGATGATAAATATTAGGATAGACCATAAGATGACTGATACACACAAAATCCATTAGAAGTCAAATAAAATTAGATTTTATTATGTGCTTTAGGAAAATACTGTGGTGATTCAAGATACTGATATTCCTACAGACAGCATTAGCTGCAGTAACACGTGGACGAAGGACTCTGATTAATCTAGTGGGTGCATATTAACTGACTATATCGAGAAGGGGGAGCAACAGATTTTATTACACAAAACATTTGTAAGAAACAAGGCATTGAGGTGCAACTGGACTGAAGTGTTGACAGAGTTAACCTGGCCAAAACATCATTGTACTTACTGGTGTGAGAGTGAATACAAAATCTATTATAGCATATCACTGCAAATTTTATTTGAATTCCTTCAATTTTAGGTGAATCGATCAATGCAGTAGAATTCCAGGTTACAGAAGCAAATCCAAGTTTAGACCACACAAGGGCACAATACAAAATAATAAGACTGTCAGTGGTACAAAAGGAGGACATGGTGTGATGAATTAGCTGTAACATGTTTCAACTTGCAAAACAGTGTGGTCTACATGATCATGGAAATGGAGCAGAGGGTCTAAAAGTTCCCTGAGATCTTTCACACACTGGGGGCTGGCGATGTGATTACAACCTAATCTCGTATATGCCGAGTTGATATTTTATGTTTTACAAGTAACATATACATGTAGCTTTGTTTACATTCAGTTTCATGCCTTTATCCAAGCACCACTTTTGCACAAAGTGCAGTTGCTCACTGTTTAGTCAGTAGATCATGAGACATTTCTCACAAGCAGTATGTGTAGGGCAACTCAGAGGACCACAGTGTACCAGGTCACTACCACTTAAATAATAAATCACACAGGTTTGTCACTAAATTCACTGTATATGTTCTTACTAGGTATTCATTCTTATGCATAAAATGTTACACTCGTGGAGAGAGCAGCATTAACCAAATCCTGTCAGATTCAATGTATGGCTTGTGGTCAATATGTACTGCATACACGTAATAAAATTTGAAGTTTAAGTGTGATACGTTACAAACGTGGATACCAGTTACAGTAATCCACTAACAGTCATTTACAAGGTAGATGAAGTACACTGCATAAAAGTACTTAGAAATTTCTAGGTGTAATTTAGTAATAAAATCCAAAACAGTGGAGTGATACGGTTTTACGTCCGACTTGTCTGCAGTCCAAATGGCAAGTCAGCATTTCCAAGCTGCACACTGCATACTGCTTGTGAAGTTAAAACCTTGTAAAAATTAGCTACTGCTCTGATTGGCGACTTAACTGATCTCCTCCAAATTTCCGTAGGTCTAAATGTGGAGGTTTTGAACTCTAACCTGTGATTGGACCCCCCCCCCCAGTTTTGGTTACCGTAGTTCATAAATTTCCTAGTAAATAAAACTTCTATGCGTTGCAGTGTTAGCAAGTGATGTGAAGCGACATGGGGCCATCTGCTTTGTGTTACTGCGAGCTATGTGTTCGCACATGCCACAGTATCAGATGTCGCTCTGTTTCCAACTAGAAAATTTCTGCTACGTAAACAAAATAATGCCTTTTTGCCTAGCTGCTGACGGACACCAGACTTCGTACTGTATGAATGGGAAGAAGAAACTGCAGAAACTCAAACTGGGGCCTACCTGCCTGTAGGGTGGCTGCAAAGCCTAGTACTATACTTAGCAGATAGACAAACATTGGAAAGCAGAAAGATTAAGTACATAACACCGCTGTTGGTACTCTTGGGAAAAAAACAGTAAGATGTTTCATAGAACCGTAAGATTGTACTGTTGACTCCCCCCCCCCAACTGGTCTTCAGACGGTGAGGTATGGCAGGGAGTACTCTGCATCCCTACCCTTTCAGCAAGTATGCTATACAAATTGAATATAACGTTAAAGTAATAATTTTGAGAGAAGAGATTTACAAGTTTTCCCTTTTTTTTAATAGAGAGAAGAAGTCATTTCTAGCATTTCATTGGTATGGTAGAACAATACTAACCATACCAGAGAATTTGCTACTGTGTTACATGACACATCTACAGATATTAGCTGGTAGATCTGTTAGGAGGATGAGAGGCATGGGACATGTAGCATGCATGGGAGAGATGAGATGCATACAGGTTTTTAGTTTCAAAACATGAAGGGAAGAGACCACTTTGGAGAATTGTAAGTAGAGTGAAAGATAATACTAAAATGGATTCTGGCAAAATAGAATGGGGCAGTACATACCACCTACATGTGGCACAAGATTGTCGCAAGTGGTATGTTCTTATGGACACAGTAAGGAACTTCCAGTTTCATAAAAATGATATTTTCTGAGGAGCCGAGCAACTGTAAGCTTCTAAGAGGAATGCTGGTTGGTGGAGGTGTAGCAATCTGCATCAGCAAATTTTATATCTATGGGATACCATAGATTAGCATTTCACAGTGACACCATTTCTATTCTGTTTTATTAGCAGCATAAAACATTCATACAATAGTACTTTTCAAACTTATTCCTGCAGAACTCATTGAAGGAAAAAGCACAGATCACATGGATATGGTTTAGAGACATTTGTTCTGCATGGAACAGTAGCATATTGTATCTTTGAAGAATACAGATTTTAAAAGCACTGGCAGAGTTTGCAGATGTGTGGGTTGTGACATTACTTTCAACATTTCAGTGATACTCCGTGTTTCAGCAGTTATTTCCATGCTCCAATCTTTTTTTTTTAATTTGTTGAACCTATTATTACATTCTTATCTGATGTAAACTTTGCACAGTATTTAAGAAAAGAAGTGGCCACAGATCACATGTTCTGTTTTGATGTTACAGGTGATACGGGATAGGTGGGGACGGACCAATGTGTCCAGTTACTACATCAAGACAGTGTTCTTATGGGAGATTTACGAGAAAGGCAATGAATTCTGGCGCAAGAAAGACCGTGGTTATCTGTTCATATATGTTAGTTCTGATTCCTTTAGTTTGCTTTATTGAAACTGTAGTATAAGTAAAACTGGAAACCCAGGTGGATGATAACCATCAGTCACAACTCCTATTGTATGTTGGATGGTTTTAATGCAACTTTTTTGTCGTAACAAGAAGCCATTATCAGGCAAATAAGAGACAAGAAAATTATTATGTAAGTTGCATAATATTATTTCACATCACTCAAGTATGTGGTTGGGATCCCAACTTAACAAAAATATCATAAATGTGTATGATAAGCTGAAATCAGTAATCTAAAAATCATGGTATATCCAATAAGTGTGATAAAATAAGAAGTTGAAAAAAATACAGCAGTAAAGTGGTTAGGATGAAGGTAATGTAATGGCACTCCTGAATGTGAGTGCAAGTTTTCTTGCAGAGCAATGCTGGTGCATAGAGACCTGCATTGTAAGAAAAGGGGGTTTTCAGCTCTTGTATACATTAACGTACATAATTTCACGTAGGATGAAGGTCAGAATATGAGGAGGAAGTAGTGATGAGATCTTAAAACATTCCTTCAATCAGGAGCACACATTTTAAGGATTGTGAACATAAAATCTCCCCCCCCCCAGGGCCAAATACCTACAAGAAAACTTGCACTCACATTCAGAAGTACAAGAACAACGTTGGTGATGGTGGTGGTGGCGGCTGCTGCTGCCACCACCACCACTGTTGCTGCTGCTGCTGCTGCTGCTGCTGCTGTAGTGCAATATTTTTCTTTGTCAGTGCCTTACACAATTCTTTAAGTCATTCTTCAGCTGCACCACTAGGAGCAAATATCTTTACAATTGGCCATCCTCTTACCATGACTGCCCGTTGTCATCCTTCCTTCCTTCCTTCCTTCCTTTCTTCCTTCCGGGTGCAGTTTGCTTCTTCTCAGTACCTATAAATAATGGGAAGTGTAGTTATGAATGAACTTTCAGAAGGCTGAACAAATTGTGAATCTGATTGTTTGCTTTGCATCTCTTGGTGAGACTTAACTTACTTTCCAGATGTTGAGGATGTTTGAGGAGCGTATGCTCAGTATGTGTATTCCATTCTTCTGGAATGAAGGCCATAATCTTGTGAGTCACCTGCAGCCTGGTGATATGCAAAGCCTGGGTAATTTCCTGAAAAAGAGGAGGACTGACCTGGAGAAAGCCCTTATGACACATCAGCCTGATCCTGTTGAAGTACTCTACGAAATGTTCAAATAGTGAGTTCTGTTACAGGATTTTTAGTATTCACATATGCCTGCACTCTTGCACCCATGTATAAGGTAAAGTCCTTTTAACCCTTTCACTCCGCGATTAAATCCCCTGGCGCAGGTCCCCCAGCCGAGGTTTTTCTCTGGGCATTTAATTTCTAACACTTGCTCTTAGATAAAAAAAGCATATCTCGTAGACTTTTCATTCAAATTTAATGAAAAAAAATTTCGCAGTGTGTATGTGAATTGGTGACTTCGGGAAAAAATATTCACGAATTTTTACAATAAATTTGGTCCTGCAAATTACATGCATTATATAAAATGTGGGGTAAATATTTTATTATTCACATAATTCTGGTTGCTGCACAAGATCCGTGGCACCTTTGATCACTCTTCCATCATCACACACATACACATTCGCCCGCACTATTTACACAAATTAGTTTTCGTGTGATAGTCCGCGAAACAAGGCGCCACGCGTGTGTTGCACTCATGTCGTCAAAGTCGCAGCATGAATCTCTACCCAAGTACACTCTCATGTCATGTGTATAACCTGATTCGGCACACAGTTTATAAATTTCGATGTTGAAATGTTACCTTTTTCTGGAAATGTACTGTCTGAATATAACCCTGCCTTTGAATTCTACAATTACTTTGTCCACTGCCAAATGTTCTGAGGGGTTATAGAATTTAGCATAAGCCTGGTTGAATGTTTCAAAAGACTGTCTTTATTTTCCATGGTCGGTCATATTCCTCGCCCTGGTTGGGTCTCTGTCAGTCTCTAATGGCTTGGGTTATCAAGCCTCCATGACCATGGCAGGAATTCGGAATGCGCTTATGACGTAGTAAGAATATTTGTGTGTCTAACTACAGCTGCAGCAACATAAGCGCTATGTGTGAAACATTGTACGGGTTCACCTTTTGAAGGTCATTTGTTGGGCTGGGTTACTACCTCTTCCTGGCTTCGCTGTGAAAAACAGTGGACCAAACATTTCCTCCTCCTCCTCAGCCAGTCAGTCATTTTTGTTATAGCTACTGCTTGCTGAACACTACCCTGGTCTGTTACAAAGACGGTTTTGTATTCCTGTGCCCTCATAAATCTAACACCCTAACCAACGACCGACTTACGTGATGAGAACAAAACAGATCTAAGCCTACCACGTAAATGCTGTGAAAAATTCCACGTATTTCAAGGGTGAACATGATGTTTTTAGTATATTAGATGGCTGTGTTACACATTTCTGCCACACAACTCCTACAGAATGCCCCAAAACTACAACAGACATGCCTGTGAGCCCTCCTGTAGCTGTACATATAGATTTTCTTGGATATCTCCAGTATTTTTTATTAGTTCAGTCTGAAAATACGTGTGACAGTACGCCACTGAAAACCATTCAGCCATCAATTAGTAACTGGCTTCATAGCACACTGTTGATATTCAACCCACACACACGACTCCAGGGCGACTGATAAGCAAAACACTCCTTCTCCAGAACGCTATTACTCAGCTGAGAAATGCACAGTTCACCAATGTGTTGACATACATATCGCGACTGTTGGAGGTCTTACAGGGGTGGACAAGGAACATTCATAACTGCACACACCAGCTCTCACCGTCAGGGGACATACCACACAGAAATCCTGAGAGGTACGTGGGATAGGGGTGAAAAAAATGCTTCCAAATCAACACAATATTGACGACAACTCAGGTCGTCATTCGTCCCAGAGCGACTGTTGAAATGCCCCCTGTGCGACTACAACAGTCGCCATTCGTAGTTAAAGGGTTAAGACTTTTTGGAAAAATTCCATGAATCAGGCTTATTAAGTGGGAAAGTGACTTATAAGCGTGTGCCTGGAAAGTTATTATGTTGTAATTCTGCATCAAAATCGACATTCCCTTTACTAGAAAACTATTCCACGTAAATTTTGCATTAAATGATTAATTTTAACCATCAAACCACATTGCAAGGCGTGTCTTCTTTAGTAAGTTGAATACATTCTTGAATACAAGATTTTTTTTTACAAGCAGAACTGGTAGATGAAGAGCCCACTCTTGCTGGAACTCTTCCATAAATGCTGATTCTGTATTACTATATTTTTGCTGTTTTCATCTTTTTCCCATTTAGTGGTTCACTTACAACTTGAGTATTCTGTCTCATGTTTTAAATTGACACACAAATACCAAGTCCTTAAGCAATTTTTGTGAGAAATATTGTAAGTAGCATCTACTGTGTTCATACTATCCATTGTTGTTGCATTGAGAGCAGCTGATGTTTTCAACATAGTAGCCATGCTTATCACATGTTTAATAATTGATGGCTGTACAGGGCAATGTACACAATCAGGCAATTTGAAGTGAACACAAAATGTATATGAAGTTTGCATACACAGTACTTCATGTTACTGAAATTAAAGTAAAAGTGTTACAGTCACAATGTTCTGCATTAAACCCGTGCTTATTCATGTTTTTAGTTGGATATGCACCATGATGTTGCATCACGCAATGTGAAGTGCATGCATGGAAATAGATAGCAGTGCAGTGAGAATATGATGTTAAGTTGCCACAAGAAGTTTAAGCAGATTAATCTTGAGGGCATAGTTCTGTCTGTGTACATTTTTAAAAAATTAGATAAGTGGGAAATCAAGATTATGATGCAAAAACATATTAAATGGGTGAAAGATTCACATCATGATTTTTTCTTTGTTTATTAGCCTGGAAGTCCTTTTAAGAGGGAAATGTTAAAAGGGAAATGTGTATTTTAATCACACACAAAAGTTGAGGTACGAAACTATTCTAACATCTTAGACTGTAAGATGTTAGACTAATTTAGGGCCTGTCCTCCCAAGAACTTGGAGAGGATAATTTCCTAAATAGGGTCATCTTTGGCCCGTTTCACATTCTAAGTGATCTCATGATGAAGGTCCTTTATGTACTGTGTTAACCCTTCTCATGTTGTGGAAATTGACCAGAATTTCTCTGAGCCATGTTCATTTTTTTCAGACCAAATTGTTTTCTGTATCGTTTCAGTTATATTTGTCAAGTACAGTAAAATTGCGCCCTGTAGGATCATTCAGCAAAAATAGGACAAGTGTAAATGAGTGGCAGAGTGTCATATATGTTGTATGTGTGACTTACAGGGAGGAAGGTAGTTGCAGAATGTCGGAAATAACAAGTCAAAAGTCTGGGACATGCACTATGTCAGATTATGCAAGAAGGGTTAGGCAGATATGTACAGTGATGTCTGGATGACCATCCTCTTTCATACTTCTATGGATTTGTCTTCACCAGACATCTCTTCAAGGATTTACTCAGGGTGGGGACATGGGTGGTGATACATGTATAAGTTCACATTGAAGGACACAATTTTAATTTCATTAGGCACATGCACAGGAATCTTCATGATGTGAAGTCACTGCTTACATTCGTTTGATGTACACGAAGATCCATTTCTGGAAAAGATTTGTTTGTATGTCATTTATTTTAATATCTGGGCCATTTGAATGGAGTACTTACTGACATGTTCTGAACAATTTTGTGACATGATGCGAATTACTTAAAGGTTTCGAATATTTTTTAGTTTCCTAAGTCTGTTCACTTGCAATAGGCAACAGTGAGCTTTGACATGTCAGTCTCTGTCTATCTGCTTATATCAGGGCAACTCCTACTGGACAGATTTTCGTGAAATTTCATTTTTGAGGTTATCACTGAAATTTGTTCACAGATCCTGGTTTTGGTAAGAATCAAACAAAAATAGCTGATACTTTACATGAAGACTTACGTATATTTGTGATCTATCACCATAATGGTTTTTGTAACTGAGACAGACTGTTGCTTGTGATGTATGCACTGAACCAAACAAAAGTTATGGTTGATTCCAAGTTCAGTGAAAAAATGTGAAGGTCTCCTACATGAAAAACAAAGGCAAGTCATGCTTGATTGTGAATCCTTTGCTAAGATATGGAAGAAACTACACCCATGTGAAGAATAACAATTTTTGAGTCAACTTTAAGACTGTGGAAGGGTGCATTCCAAATACTTGCATCTTTTGTGTTTTTAAAGCTATTCATGAATTTAAGATACAGCGAAAGCAACAGAGTGAACTCACTATCTTTTGTGTTCTAAATGCTATTTAACTGCCCTTTCAGAGGAGAGAGAATACTGGCCCTTGTGGTGGTGTGGTGTCCACATTAGGTTGTATGGTCCCATTGATGGCTACTGTCTTTATCACTCGCCTGGTATTCAGAAGAGATAGAAACATACCACCACCAGACCTTTGGCTGTGTGACTTCAGGAACATAAACATAATCTAAAAGAGGATCTTCTAGAGAAGTCCAAACTGGCCCAACATTCTTGGGATGAGGGCCATAGGGCAGACTGGGATGAAGTCAGGATTTTGGAAATTGAAAGTAACAGCATATATATAGGAAGTACAAGGAATCGGCTCATATGGTGTGTCTAACTAATCCAATCAGTCAACCCAGCTTAGATGTTTCTTCCATTTGGATCCCTCTTATTAGTAACGAAGTGGCCAGTTCTCAGAAGAAACTAATTTCATGTAAAAACCCCATATAAATCCCTGTTTGGCCTCCGGTCCATCCTATATATTGGGCATGGATTGGTGAAAAGAATTACAATATTTTATTTCATCTTGGTTTACACTTTATATCCGGAATACTAACTTCCCTTTAACGATGTGATTTCTTATCTCTCACAGACATAACCTGGTTTCGGTTGCTTATAGAACTAAAGTTGGCTGATGTGAGTTGTCCAGTAATGGACCCAACAGAGTAGGTGTTCCTCTTTTTACCCCTTCGCATCACCTGAGGACGAACCCAGAGCCAGCTTCTGAAATGTGAATTTCAATTTTCAGTATTTTACATTTTGGATGAGGGGCCCATCACCTCACAACCCCTATGATTTAGTCATAAAGAGGAAAATTTGACATCATTTTTGAGCAGCCTAAAGTCAATTCACTTATAGAAGTTTAAAAGCACCAGTATTTTCTCTGAACCTTCATGGAGATGAGCCACTGATCAAAACAAGCTCCCCAAAATATTGAAACCTATTAATATTATAATCGAGGTAATACACACACATGCTATCTTCTTTTCTATATAGTAGATTCGAGGCATGATTAGAGAAGTAGATTAAAACTTGCTACATTGGCTTCCTGGTTCACTCTGAGGTACTGTATACTGTTTCAGTGTTGAAGACAAGATAGTAAAGATGTTTGTGATATTTTAAGATTCATGTACAGAGGTATGCTTATGGTAGGGCATGGTACAAGCTTGTGAGTTCTCAAGGCTAAGGACAGGTGGAGTTCTTCATTCATGCACTTGTGAGCATTCATAGCATGGTACTAAATTTCAATGTCGGTTTATTTTCTCATTCGGTAGATCCTTACAAGGGTTAAAACAGGTCATAGGATGTAGGAACTAGTCAGTATATACAATACAGTACAATGCAAAATCATGTTAGTCAAACATGCAAGAGGTTGGCTGACAATACAATGACCTGCATACATACACACAACATGAAAAACATAAAACAAAAACACAACTATAGCATGCTGATCCAGCATATGTCACACCACATCACCATCTGCACATGCAAAATGTCAAACAACACAACAGTTTTCAGAAGCAAATGTACATTATTTTACAAAACCATAAATATATAAGGCAACTATCAAAACCTTAAAATCTTAAATCAAAGTTACAATTGAATTCAGAATAAATTATGGTTGACAATGAATATGATTGTGTGTTATAGTTAAAATGATTGTCCAGTGTATAAAATGAATGTTGGTGAAGAAACCTTTTTAGAGAAGATTTAAATTTCTTAATATTATGAGACAAATCCTTTATTTCAGGTGGAAGGCTGTTATATACCTTGATACCCATATAGAAAGGACCCTTTTGATAAACAGTCAAATGTGTCAGCAGTTGAAAGAAATCAGAATTATTTCTGATATTGATACTATCTCAAAGTTCAACCTAAATTGATTTTTATTATTAACCACAAAAGGACAAGAGAAAATATATATTGTGATATCAAAGGTAATATAATCATGTACAAGAGCACTTTTATTTCTGAAATTAATAATTATTTTTCTTTAAACAGTGAAAAACCATGTATGGAGAGCTGTATACAAGGGAATGTGTGTGATATACGATATTTGGTAGACAACGAAAAGGAGGAAGTAAAGCAGCCACTACTACAGGAAGAAAATGAAGGATCCTTCAGCTTGAAAAATCTTCTACTTCTTGCAGTGGGTGCTGTCACCGTGATAGGAGGTATTGTGTTATATGAAACACGGAAAAACAGAAGGTCAATGAAATTGACAGTAACAATGATATAAATTGTGATCTTAATAAAATCTACTGTTTATTGTCCATTAACTATCAAATGCATTTCGTTTTTACCCATTGTGTACCATGTGTCCAAGCATTCTTGGTATTTATTTAATCAGTTATGAAAATTGAGGTAAAACTGGTCATTCCTTACATGGAACATCTACCCTTGTTAACAGTTACATTAATAATATTTCAGCCTTGTTGTTGATCTGGTTCTTCAATGCTAGCACCATGTGGAAGTGGGCTGTGTTCCCAGTGTTGTTGGGGAATATGCTGGCTCCAAGTCAATAGGATTAGTAGATGGAGATTCAAGTCTTCTGGGTTGTGATACTGTGTCATTGGGTGAATAATTCCTGTAGTGCCTTCATCTTCAGGGTCTAACCTGGAGATGAAGGCACTATAATACTTCAAAATATTGAACACTATTCTCCCAGTGACATGGGGTCACATCCCAGATGACTTGGATCTGCAGCAGCACCACTATGAAGACCATTTTTTGGCCAACAGGAGTGGTGACAGGGGATTTTGAAGAATGTCCCTTTTTAGGGCTATTGTGAGAACCAAAAGCACTGGCACATGGTAATCATGGTAANACACACACACACACACACACACACACAAATGCGCGGGCATTCACACGCAGTGTTGGATAACTTCATCTCCTGGGTTTCATTTGCCTAGGATGTGACTGTGGAATGTTTGGTGGTAGTTGGGAACAGGGGTGCTAAAGTAAGAATCTGAGGAATGATGAATGGTAAGGGAAGTTTGTCCTGAAAATGGGGATGAATGAAATCAGGGAGCTGTTGCTGCTCTTTCTGGCCTTGAAAGGATTCCTTGCATTGTCATATCGCTGTCGTATGTTGTCTGTTGCTCAAGGGTGTTGTGATCCTCCTCCTCCAGGTGCGACATTATTGGTAGCGTGTTCTTCAGTTCAAATTATGGTGTAGTTTGGTCTAGTTCACTTATGAATGACTGCATCTGTAATGGGGTAGCTTTGCTAATGCCATTGTGTTGTAGCTAGTGGTCTAGACTTATTGAATACTCTGCCACCATTGGGCACTGTGGATGATAATGCTGGAAGTCTGTGGTGCTCCTTCATGCATTCTTCTATTTGGTGTGTCTGCTTGTATCAGTGCATCTCCCCATGTGTGGATTTTCCTAAAATTTGATATGGGGGACCTTTACAAAAATCTGTTGAGAAACT
Organism: Coptotermes formosanus; assembly: GCA_013340265.1. NCBI lineage: Eukaryota > Metazoa > Arthropoda > Insecta > Blattodea > Rhinotermitidae > Coptotermes > Coptotermes formosanus. The sequence goes on along the minus strand of BLKM01007528.1, from coordinate 509,793 downwards.
CCAAATTTGGTTAAAATCAGACCCGTGGGCTTCATATTGTTGTCAGTGACATATGCAATGCAACAATACAGAGAATGCTTTCTGTTCTTCCATGGCAGTGTTTTTTATTTACTCACAGTTACATGTACGTGAACAGTACAAAGGGAAAGCATTGTTGCCTTTCCATGGCAACAATGGTTACATAAACATTCCAAAGTGTTACATTATACCTATATTGCCTACCTTGTTTGTGTACCATGTTTTTATGCAGTGAGAAATGGAGGAGCACTTACTAGGGCACGTGGTATGAAGTGTAGTAAGTTCAAAAACAGCAGTTGTCTCCACATTAAGAGTAGTAAATTAAGTACAGGGTGTTTCAGGGTGAATCTGTCATCCTTTGGGAGAATGTTTCTTAGGTTAAATTACATCGATAATAACAAAAAATACCTGCATCCAATGTTGAACGGTTACGGAGGTAATAGTGAGAGAAGTTTTAAAGAATGAAAGCTATTTTACATTTATTGATTACCAAATACATATTAAAACTATGAGGAATTTGTAGTTCCTGAAATGTTAACACCTGCACTTAAAATCTAATATCTGAGTGACATAAAGACATTGATCAAGCAACAAACACTCGCACTCGTTTCATAAATATTGCTGTAGGGTTCCAGGTACTTTACTTAGCACATGCTCTGTTGCATGCCTTGGCTTGGCTATGGGCTGAAGGATGGGCCTGCACAGTATATGAATAACTCATCATGTTAAACAGGTACAGTACATGGTACTGCAAGAAGACCACATTTTTCTCACATCCACACCTCCTTAATTGTTCAACTTCAGATGTAGGTAATTTTTGGTTACACTGATGTAATTTAACTTAGGGAATGTTCTCCCAAAGTATAGCAGATTTCTGCTGAAACACCTTTTATAAACACAGGTCGTTTTCTCAGTCTCTTTGGACTTATATCTGGGAGGCACCCAATTTGGATCACCACACTAACTACTTTGATATATTTTTGTGATTTTCCTTTGCCCCTTCAGGCAGGTGCCAGTATAGTACCTTAAATTAGGCCATGACTACTTTCTTCCACATCCTGTCCAATTCATTATTCACCATTACCCAGTCATTCAGTGCTACATAATGTGAGTTGCTGACAGTATTTTAAAATAAACTAAAGAGATATCACCAATAACAATAATTAATAACGGCAGTGGCAGCAGCAGTTGCGGAGGCAGTAGCGGAAGAAGGAGAAACCCAAGGAGAAAGGGGAGAAGACAATGAGAGAAGGAGAGAAGGAGAGGAGGAGCATGAGGAGGAGGAGTAGGAGGAGGAGATAATGATGGTAATTATGCTGATGATAATATTAATGATCATGACTATCCTGATAGTGTCATTGTCATAACTTATTGATTTTGTGGTAAAGTTGTGTAATGAATCACCTCTGGTTTTTTGCTATGGAAACTCAGATTCCAAAATCAACAAGTGTTTCTGACAGGTGCAGATAAAGTGGTGTAGCAGCTAAACAAGGCAGAGAAAGAAAGACTGTGACTACTTTACAGTAATAAAACAGTGTTTGTAAAGAACTTTAAATGATAATGTGCTCATATATATATATATACAAATAATGCTTATTATTACGTGCTATTTGCAATATATCAGACATTTTGTGCACAGGCAACAGTAGCTGTAGGATGATGGGGTTAAAGTTCTAACCTAATATCTGAAAAGTTACAGAATTTGAAATGTGTATATTTCCCATACAGAGAAGTATTTGCAGATTATTGCAAACAGAAAATGTAATTTAATGAACCCTATACAAAAGTGTCTTGTATGTTAAATTATGATGACTATTCCCATAGCAAAAAGGACTTTAAATCATGCATGTAGTGGGAAACTGTACACACTACATTGCCTGCTGACTCACTTGCTTTAAGTCTTACATTTAATAATCAGAGATTCATTCATGTAGCTGAGGTATCAAATTGGGGGACATTAATATGTAACTGGTTTTCTTTGCTCAGTGTTGCTGTTAAATTAGATCTAAGAAACTGGAATGTGTTGGGCTTGTAATAAAGCAGGAAGGATCAAGTATTTTATGTTTTATGCTTTCCTTATCTTGGACTACCTTTTGGAAAAATAAATACTTTATTGTCATTGCAAGATGTGATTTCCACATGGCCATATTATGCAACAACTTGAAATATTTTTGGGTTTATGTGTTAAAGTGTTATATGAAATTTGGATTGTTACATTTCAGTTTTTCAGGAGTATTGTCTGATGTGTGTAGTACATTATCAGATGTAGAAGCATGAAAGTGCATGTGTGTGTTACCTTCATGGCAATTCTGTGATGAAAGGGAATACCGCAACTGTTTGGCAGGTGGGCTGGCATGCGCTTCTTAATGTTGAGACTTATATGTCTGTTACTTGCAGCCAAATTATTCATCTGCCACTTGAATAACTTGGGTAATGGTTCTTGGAAGAAAGTACAGTGTATGGTAGGTTTTGAAGTGGGGAATGGATAGCCTTGAGCAGTGGTCTATACCAGTAATCAGATTTTGCCAGTTATTGGGAAACTGACAGAAACATTCCAGATGCTTTGGAGAGGGTCTGGAAAATGGATGGTGGCCATTTTCAAGGTGTTGTGAGTGGTTTCGTAGGTTCAAGGTTAGTCATGAATTACTTGAAGATGGCCAGCTGAATGCTAGATGTCTTGCAGCCTACAGCAAGCACTGAAGGGACTGAGGTGCTATGCATGCATTAACATTGGGAGGCATATCCAAACATTTCCCAAAGTCAACACTAGGAATGGAAAGGGCAAATAGCAAAGCATTCTGCCACCAGGTGCTGTAGTACAGCTATCTTCTGAGCCAGTCTGGTAAATTTTGCAGTGATAACCCCCTGTGTTTTCCTTGGGGTGTTTATTACTGTGCATGTTGAGTCTGATCCATGATATTCTGATGGTTGATTTGAAGGAATGATACATTTGCATTGCATTTTGCTTCAGAACTGGGGAAATTGCATTAGATATTCATGAAATCCTCAAAACATCTTTTGGTGACAGTGTTGTAACACAGACTTCTGAGTGGTTTGCTGAATTGAAATGTGGGGACTCTTAGATTGAAGACTGAGCATTATGAGCATTCAGGTTATTGCTCCACATGTTGCACAGATAAAAATGTGGAGGAAGTTTACAAAATTGTTGATTAAGACCAACAGCATATAATTTTGAGATCATTGGCAAGTTAGATCTCCTGCATGGAACATGCCAGTGAATTCTAAGGGAGGACTTGAGCATGTGGTGTTGATCTCCTTAAAGTTTGTGCTGCTGTTTGTGTACACTGCCTTGTTAATCAGGTTTCTAAAAATATCACTGTGATTCCCCATCCTTACTCTGCTGATCATCCCTTATGGTGTCTCCTGTTTCCAAGAATGAAATTGCAGCCATGAGGGTATCGTTTTCAGGATGTCCGTAAAAATCATGAACAGTTGCTGACTGTCCCACACGGGTCCAAAAAGTCAGTTTCAGTGATGCTTCCAGCAGTGGCAGAAATACTGGACACATCGCATGAACTTGGAAGGGGACAACTTGAGTGAGATAACAATAACTTGTAAGAAAAGTAAACGTATAATTTGGTATAAGTATGTATTTGATTTAATTCTTCAATTGGACTCAACAAATTGTTCAGATGTTTTATTGGCAACTAGTTTTGATTCATAAAGAAGCCAAAACCTGTAAGCTGGAAGCCCCATATGTTTTAGGCAGGAGATCTCTGCATTTACATCAGTGAACACATTGCATATGTGTAAAAACGTTGTGTTTATATATATAACCTGAGTAAAATGTTAAAACTCAAGTAAATGTTAAAATGTTGCACATTTATTATCCTAGAAGAGATATATTTCTACCATCATTGGGTCATCAATAAAAGGCGTGTTTGAAGAATATGACACTACGAATGGTTAGACGAGGACATACCGTGAAGTTCCAAAGGAAAAGTCTGAGAATGTTGCACTTTGCACATTACTTGCTACACAGAGTGAGCTGACAAAGACAATTCAACCACTAAAAAATAAGACCTATTTTTGACGCTTCTTGCAGATATTATTCATGGCTCAACTGGATTTTCAGGCTGGGAGAACACTTATTTGGATCCAAATAAGGAGGCTGTAAGTCAAACACCTTCAGTGTTGGGTTTGTTAATGGGATCAACAAGAAGTTGGTCTTGTGCAGAGGTAAATCTGAAGAGCTGTGGTGACATAGTTACAACAAGGAATGTGTTAGTTTGTGCTCACAGCTTAGCTGATCCCATTGGGTTTACCTGTCTCGTTACAAGCAAGTTGGCAAATGAAGATGAACTGGGATACAGTAATGGATAATGACATGAAGAAGAGATGTGACAGGTGGCAGAGGGAACTGGTCATGCTGTCAGAAGTAAACATTCCTAGACATTTCACCAATTGTGAATCTCAAGACGATTGTAGCCTGATTACCTTCTATGGCACTAGCAAGGTGGCCTATGCAGCGGCAGTGATTCTGAGGTCTGCAAATGGTGAGGAAATAAGTGTGCAGTTTGTGCATGCTAAATCACAAGCTGCAGCACTAAAGAATACGATTGTAAGATAGGAGTTGTTGTTCTATTGTATTTGAGCTCATATGACTGCGTCAGTGAGAACTTGAATTTAGCCGGTGTACCGTCTCATTTCTGGACTGATTCCACCATGGCATCTTTTAGGATACAGAGAGATGATATGTTGGGAAACTTTTTAGCCAATTTTGTGAAAGAGATAAAATCACTGACTGACCCCAAGTCTTGGAACAGTTGCTGGCTTTGGTATAATCCTGCTCATCTTCCTTCTAGAGGATGCAATGCCTCACAGCTGTTTCCAGATGGTTGGAAAGACCATGATGGCTGAAACATAAAAAGAATGAATAACCCTACACTCCTGCACTACTGAAGATAAATTAATGCAGAGAAAAAGAAGCAAAATGGTACCCATCATACTTCTCAAAATACAGTGAAACCTTGAAGCATCGTTTTTGAAGGGGATGGAAAACAAAAACGATAAATACGGGAAAGCGATAGTTGCGGGAAACTGTTAAAAACTACAGATAAGAAAAATTTAATGAGCTTATTTGTTGGCAATTACATGATACAACGCTTCATTCAAACGGCTAATTCTTGTGAAAAAAACTGTGTAATTGACAGCTGTTTTGTAGAAACTTTGCGTCTAAGTTTAAAAACGAGTTCTCCACGCTTAGTGCACTATCACGACCACCATCGCTGTTGCTGTGCGCATAGACGAATGATCTGACTTTCAAGAGTGCTTCTTACACTTCGGCAAAGTTTGGCACAACTTCGGGTTCGGGTTCACTATCTTCCCCTTCCACACTCATTGTTCCCACATGGCTCTCGCACAGCTCGTTCACCGCTGGTCGCCAGGTGACTCAACAGACATGTAGGCATCAAAAGTCCCATTATCCATGCCACTGAACTTTTGCCAGTCTCGAAAAGCATCGCCGTCATCTTCATTCCTCATTGCGACATCACTAACATCTGAGGGTTGTCCACGCCCGTAGCCAGCTTTTCGAAAGCAATATTCGAGGGTCTGCTCGTTACTTGCCGCCAGGCTGACATAGTGTAGTGCATGGCTTCTAAGATGTCGATCTTATTTTTCTGGTCTTTGCCGGCATCATTAGGGAAACGGCCGTTTCACAACGCGCCAATGCGGAACGCGGCTGTTTGATAAGGGAGACGAGGGGAATGATGGGAGTGGGAGTAAAACACTCAACGGCAACTGAGGCCCGAAAGAAAAAGATGGGGATATGATGTCGTTGCAGCCGGCGGCGCTAAGAAAGCATGGCACACGCGCGTGCTCTCAATTTTTCGAACTCGGTGAAGGTCATTAAGCTACCAAATCATCGTTTCAATTTTCCAGAAACGATCAGTCTGGGAAACTGCTGCATCAGGACCGTGATTATTCAACGATCACTGCGTTAAAACGATAGTTCGAGGAACGATGGAGACGGGGAAAAAGTGTTATTTGTATGGAGCTAATTCCGGGACCAAACAAGACAGACGAAATTTGGGGGAAAACGATGGTAACGGGAACGATGCATCGAGGTTCCACTGTATACCAGGGTTGTAAGAACGGTGGCTCGGATGTTTTGGTTTCTTTGCAACGCCTAGGACAAGGAAGAAACCCACCCCTCAGCCAAATTGGCCACTTCAGAATTACAAAGGGCTGAGAAAACGCTTAAAAATTGTACATTATATATGTTCAACAGCAGAGAAAAGTCAAAATCTTTGTGTGCTTTTGTGGATGAAGAGAGGGTTTGCTTCAGTCAAGACAAAGACAAGGCAGAGCAATGAAGAAGACTTCAGGAGGTTGATCTTGTTACCTTCTGATTATAACCAGACCAGTATGTTGATCATGGTGGCACACTTGAGAGCTTCACATGCAGGGGTGCAAATGTTTTTATCTATTCTGCGTGAATGGTTCTGGATCCTTGAGGGAAGGAATACTGTTTATATTGTTCTTTCAAGGTGTGTCTGATGCAGAAAGTTATGAGGCAAAGAAGGTTTAAACTGAACCTGCACCTCTTCCTCAAGCCTGAGCAAGGGATGCTTCTGTGTTTTGAGGTAGCTGCACTTTACTTGGCAGGCCTATTATGTGTTAAGATGCGGAAAAAGACATGGACTGTAGTCTTCAGATGTGCCAGTTTCCGAGCTATGCATTTTGAGTTGGTGATGTCTTTGTCTACTTTTAGCTTTCTACAAGAATTCAGAAGATCCATGATTAGACATGGGAGACCACATGTCATCTACAGTCAGAATGGTACAAATGTCATTGGAACTGGAAATTTGTTAAGGCTATGTTGGTTGGAAGAAGACAACTACATAGGCTGCAGGAAATTCAACCCACCTGCTGCTGCCAGGTGGGGTGGATGGAGGGAATGTGTTATCCTGATGAAGTTGTGTTTTGTCCACAGTTGTCCTTCTTTGAATTGTGATAATAAGATTTGCATCCTACACTATATTTCATACCAGTTTTGACAAGTATATTTTAATTGTTGCATAATTGTCTAGCTATTGGAAGTTGTAGTGAAATATTTGTGGTCATTGTAGTGTATGAAACGCTTTTCTTTGTAGTCACCTCTGATCTTCATTCATGAAAGAATTCATGGGACCTCTTATTTTTTAAAATTAGTAATGTAGTAGGTTTTCTTCTACAAGCTGACACTTCATCACTTATATCAGTGGAACCGCTGTGTTCACAACTGTAGATCATGAAGTGTTTGGTGTGAAGATTTTGCATGTTTAGTCTGTGCAGTTTTTTTCCCTGCTTTATGGCCTGTAGAAGTGGGGTGCTGTTCCTAAGTCTCCAAGGTAAGATTCAGTCTCCAGCTACCAATGGTAAATATCATTCTACGGGTATGAAAATGAGATATGAATGATCAGAAGAATATGTGTATCAAGCTGATGAAGGTATATGTGAACCTTTGAGAATTTGATTATTATGTCTGAAATTCTGCCTTCAGTCCTGTACATCTTGATGGTGTTGGCTGCTCCCTCATGTATTTCTTGCATTCAGGTAGTTGCAAATTTGAATGTTGAATGTAAAAATCACATTAGATAATTAATTTATGTTGGCTATATCTGTTGTGGACAAAGATTTTTCAGGTGACCAGCTGTAAGATGGGCTTTATTTCCAACACTTTGAAGACTCTGTCTGTCATCAAGGTTTGGTGTGATAAGCAGCAGTCACATGTATGCTTGATGGCTGCAAGAGAACATGTATGACCACCACTCATAACACCAATCCGTGTTGAAGGAGACAGGGACAGTCTTTAGTACATTGGAAACAATTTCCGTCTTTGCACAGCTTATCACGCAGAGAAACTAAATTGCGTATGTTCAGCGGGTAACTTGCACCACAGAATCATATGGTTTGTGTTACCTGACTGTGGTTAGTGGCCAGGCATGTTTCTGGAGCCCTGCATATTTGATAACATGGAATTCAATCAGAAACGTGGAAGTTCATCTGTCCAAGATTGTGTTTGACTTGTGGTTTTGGTGATCATGTTGATTAAATGTCATTGAGAACGTAATGTCATTGAGAACGTGTGCGACTACAAGTAGAAATTTAACATTCATTGTCCCTGTTGGCTGTATTCAGAATAATGGAAAAGAATGAATCAGTCTAACAGCCAAACAACAATCTTTATTGTATTAAAAGTTAAAAAGATAAGATGAGCTACTAGTTTCGGCATAACTACACCATCTTTGGGCTCAAATTTCAAGAACTTACAAAATCTACATTGATTTGTCTCTATAGTGAGGCCTCACTTTTACAAATCATGAAGCATTAGGAAGGCACCATCCAACGAAGTAAAAACCTAGCCAATATCTACAGAATAGTTACGCTTCAAAAACCAGTCAGTAAAAACACAAGATTCAGCATTTAAGTACCCATTTTAATAATTGTAACTCAATATGTACCTGAAATAATTTGTAAAAATGAGGCCTCACTATAGAAACAAATCAATGCAGATTTTGTAAGAGTTCCTGAAATTTGAGCCCGAAGATTGCGTAGTTACGCCGAAACTGGTAGCTCATTTTATCTTTTTAACTTTTAATACAATAAAGATTGTTGTTTGGCTGTTAGACTGATTCATTCTTTTCCATTACAAGTATAAACCTGCAGTGATGCAATATTTTTGTAGCTTCCTGCAGACAATAAAAATTGGGCAAATTTATGAAGCTATTATATTGTAACAGAGAAGCCAGTGCATTCAAAATTAACAGTGTATATTTACACTGCAGTTAGAATACGTGACAATTTCGATAAATGAAAAGAAATTAACATGACAACAATGAAGAGAGTTATTCATAAAGAATCACACTGTACTCATTTATGCACTCAGTTCTCTGGGCATACGTGCCCCCTTTTTACATTTCTCTCGCTGACTTTTTCCAAGTCTTTAATCGTGCTCCACACTTCTTTCACGTGACTAGGTTCACTGTTTCCTAACTTCTCCACCATACTGCACGACACCAACTGTTCACACTGGCCAGTCACCGAACACTTTCCTGCTGTCCACTGGTCTGATGCACATGCTCAGTATAGCGAACTCTGTTGCCGTCCTGCACTTCGTCTGCAGCTCAGTTCACAACCGACTCACTTGCCCAGGCTATGCACCTTACATCCATTTCTGCTCTTCTAGACCCTTCTGCTGTCTCTGTTTGGATCTTTCTGGCACATTACAGAAGAGTCTCTGTCTCTCTGTTTCATTCATGAAGTAGTGAACACCTGGCTGCATAAGTCAGAGGTTTTGTGGGTTCCATGCTACCAGGGGCACAGCAGTCTCTCTCCACAATATCAAGACTATATTTATGTGGAAGCAAGTGGCGTGGGCCACTGCTTCATGCATGTAAGTACGGCTTAAATTGGTGTGGAGGAGTGAGATCTTAATACAAAGAGCTTGAGAAAAGTTGTTGATGGGAATATTTGGAAGGGGGAGAGGAAGATCCAGAGGAAAGGGAACAAAGTGAGCTTCATAAATTGTTACTTTTTCAAATTTAGTGGAAGTTTAGACAAGTGGTACATGGTAGTACACATAGAAGAGCCCGGAAGTATCTGCAACATTATGCCTGAAAAATCTGAAGGGAAGCACACTGGGGAGACCTATGTGTAGATGGGAGGAAAAGCTTTTTTTTTAGCTTAATACCTGTAGATCAGTGCCAGTATAGTACCTGAAATAGAGTGTCACTATCTCCATGCCATTTCTTCCCATATCACCATTGTTGGTCACGTCTCATGCCATTGTATAACTTGTAGAGTGGACGCAGTGTTGGCAAAAAAGTAAGGATAAAGCATTCTAAAGGTTACTGTCTTCTTGGATGTAATACCAGATAGTCTGGTAGTAATTTACAGATGTTGCCGAGGAAACTGCTGCTTCCACATATATTTTTCTGCTTGCAAGGTGGGAACCTGCAGGTTCGCCGTACTACATTTTGTCATACCCTGAAAGGTAGTAGTTTTTATGGTCACCGCAGTGGGACCCTCAAATTTGGCATCAGTCAATCTGAAACAGTTATAAATTCATGTTTGTATTTAGTTGCTTGGCAAACTGAAGGGTTATCTGAAAGCTGAAAAAATCCCATTCTTGTGGGATGAGTGAAGTAATCTGATCAACCACCTTGGTCTGGCAGAGGTTCGATACATTTGTGGCCGAGTGATAAATCTAAAATGGTAGCTTGAATTGGCGCTTTCACAACCTGATAGGGATCTGTCATCTGTGCTGGATATTCTCTTCACAAGGCTTTGCTGATCTATATATGTATTATCCATTGCGTTTGGTGTGTTGAATTTCTTTTTTTGCATTTTGTCAACAGCTACTACTGTTGAGAGGACTGCAAATGAGACTTAACTGAATGTGTCCGGCATTGACCTCGGATTGTCCTTACAGATTTGATTTAAAAAATTGCGTTGTCTCAGTAATGTGGAGAGACAGAGGGCACAAAACTTCTAAAAGTGATAAATCTCAAGTTTACACAGTAGAGCCAACCTGTGCCAAAATTCCAAATTAAGTTCATTCATTGCCCTAAATAAGTATTAGAAGACTGCTGTGTTTTTGGATGTGACACCATGTAATGTGGTTATTGTTATTGTTCTGGAGGAACCTGGTGCCTCCAATATCACTGTAGAAGAATGGAGGCGGCAGGTACTGTGAAGTGCTGGTAATGAACTGCCAGGTTATAAGATGTCATTCCAGGATACAGCAAAAGAGCAACAGCAGGTTGCATCTGCATTTAGATTGCGTTGAAATGGGGGGGGTTGTGTGTTTCATTTATTGTTTTAATATGTTGTATTAAGACATAAATTTGAAAATCAGCTCTTCACTGTTACTGCAGAAGCTGTAGATTTCCTTTATATCATAGCAACAGTGTTACAGATGAGCGTGATCGGATGTAAATGTGTTGCTACAGTATGGAGGAACTTAATAGGTATGCTGAATAATGACAGTGGAAAGACACTAGTAAAGGAGCATTTACAGTTAGCAGTCACAATCTTAAAAAGCTACAGGCACTACCCCGACAAATACGATAGAACTGTCATGCTGTGCATGCATTTCCCAGAATGTTTTATACTTCAATGTCCTAGAGCCCATTCATTGCTTTATTTTACAAACCATGTCAACCCAATCAGAATGTTTTCTTTTTGTCATTGTAAGTATGGACTTCAGTGTACTTGGTGGGATTCTCTCTGATGGAACATGAAAAGTGTAATATTTATGCAAGGTAACATAAGTAGTGTAGTCAGTAGTGACGCTCTTCAGGCTTGACTGTCTGGGGTTCAAATCCCTGCAGCAGCAAGCAAGAGACTTTCTGTTCTCCAAACCATCCAGACTGGCAATTGGGCCCACCCAGCCTTCTATTTAGTGGACACTGGGGTTCTTTTCCCGGGGGGGGGGGGGGCCATGAAGCTGATTACTCATCCCCATCTAGCACCAAGGTTAAGAATGAGTGGAGCATACCTCCACTCACCCTGTAAGTCTTCATGGTATGGATGGGGACAACTTTACCTTTTTATGTTATTTGGCTTTAGAGAAATAGATGTTCCTGCTCCTTAGGAAAAAGAACATTTTGAGTTGGTAATAAAAGGGGTCATTTCATGGGTTGCAACGGCTGTGCTGTCTGTGTTTGCTGTTGTACTTGAGTTACGAAATTCCATGCAAAAGGGATTGGTCGTTAGTACTCTTGTGCCCTTATGTTCAACAGTCACAGCAGTGAACGCACAAGTGGGTGGAGAATGAGAGTGCTAGGTGGTGGCAGTCATCTGTGATACACACTGACAGCTGAGGGTCATGTGCTTATATGTGTGAAATTTATTATCTGCTCAGTTACATTATTGGTACAAATAAAATCTCTAGCTTGTTGCTTAAGAGGAAGACGACAGATCATCATGCTGCAGTTGAGCCACTGCTCTATTCCGGTAGCTACAGTGAAATATTGGTATAACGAAATAGTGTAGGTGACAAAATAGAAATCATTATAATGAAATTTCATTATACTGAAACACATTAAAAATGTTAGAATAATAATTACGAATGAGCAGAAAAACGAGATAGGGTTATTAAAGAATAAAATAATTTAGTTTTCAGGATCACCATGCTCCAGTCTGATAAAACCTTGCAGTACAGAACAAAAGTGTGTTCACATTAGCGGTCACTTGAAAGAGAAGTGACAAAAACCCTTTTGTAAAATCCCAGCTAGGAAAGGATGGGATTCTTGTAATATAATAAAGATGAATGGATTCGATAGAAATGTAGACAGCAGTATATATGCTCGTTCTGTCAACGGGGTTGAGAGGTGCTTGGACTCCCACACCACAATTGTGCTGTGAATACAGCCATGTTCTTAGAATTAGTGAGTACCAACATTTCATACTGAAGAGTATTCCAGTGTGCTTTACATCTTTAGAAGTTACATTGTCATTTATTCATGGAGATTGGCATCAAAATATTATGAAAACTTCTGTCATTTTCTGTTCTTTTGTAGAAAATCAGTCATGCATTGACAAAACACCAATGAGTGAGGAAAGTAAAAATACTCAAATACATTTTTATCAAAACGAAAACAGTGATCTGAGCTTTCCTCTGCGCAATTGTTGAGGAAGCAGGTTTTCTGGGTTGTTGCGCTGTGTGGTTGACTAATGTATTCTTGAAGTTTTAAAGAAGCTTGTGAGTTGGTTCACAAACGCATAACCCTGAAGATGAAGGTGGTACGCCCTGTGGGAACATCCCAACAACCGCAAAAGGCCCCTGTTGTGTGTACATCGCACAGGCGGCAAAAACTACCACTTCCGTGAGGCTCTATAGCACACGGCCGCGTGCACTCGCAAACCAACCAACCAAAGAGCTAACTAAGGGTCTGATTAGCCATTCCTGCGTTTAACGCATCGCTGGGCTCTGTAACAGACACCTTACTCTATAATGGGGGATTTTGCTTACGCTAACGGTTTAGAGTCCTGGTTTACAACCGGGACTAGCCACGCTGAACGCTACGGCTTTCTAGGAGCATATAGTGTTCCTAATTGAGGGGGGAATACTTTGGTTGGATGGCTGCTTGGGAATTGAACCCGGGGTGGCATATTCGCATACTGTATTCGAGGGACTACAAGTGGGCACTTTGGTGAAGCCGCCGTGGCCGGGGGGGGGGGGGGGGGGGGCGAATGCGGACCGTGCCCCGACTTTATAATTACACCCTGGCATTTATCTTACAACTGAGTAAAATCACGGTAAAACCTCAGGGTGGTCGAAACGCGCCCAGCTAGACAATAGTGGGCACGTTTCGATGTCGACTTGGCCGCCATTTTATATGCGGCCTCGACTGGTCGGCTGATCTTAGTCCCCTTAGCTTGCTTGTCGGGCAACTTGCGTTGGCCCTCGGTCAGCGTAAATATCTGCCGAGTTGCCGAACCAAGTGTTTCTCCAAACCAGCTAACTTTGAGCCGTAACTCTCGGTTAGAGCTCTGATGTGTTCTTCAAAGAACAGCACTCCCAGATCCTCGTGAATTTGCCTGTCACTGATGCACCAAGGTGCACCAGTACCAATGCAAAGACACTTGGACTGGAGAACCTGCAGCTGCCTAACGTAGCTGCGAGTGGCTTACCTCCAGGTGGGGCACGCACAGTCCATCGCTGGGCGGATGAGCTGCCTATACAGCAGAAATCCGTTTCTGATGGAGAGGCCGCTTCTCCTGTTTAGGAGAGAACCAAGCACGCCCAGTCGCTGGGAGGCTTTCTTTCTGACCTGGACGATATAAGGGCGCCAGGTCAGGCGTGAATCGGATATCACTACCAAGTAACGGGCTGTATCGACCCACCGGATTGGCTCTCCTAGGAACTGAACAGGTCGTGGTCGAGGAACTCGCCAGGCGGCCTTAGTAAAGAGCATAGCATTGCTCTTTGAGACGTCAATGGCGATTCTTCATTCTCTCAGCCACCGCTCCAGGTCACTCAGATGAGTTTCCAAATACCTGATGAGCAGCGCTGACTTGCGGGAAGTGGATATGATGGCCGTGTCGTCCGAGTCCAGGGCCACCTCGACGTGGGGGGATGGCACAGGCATGTCGTTAACATAAAAACTGAAGAGCACAGGGGAGACTAGTCCGCCCTGCGCCACTCCAGCACTCATGCAACGGAGGGTAGATGTGGCTGTTTGAAAAGACGCCTCGAACGTCCTGTTATGGAGGTAGGAGGATGCTATTTTATCAAGGTACGATGGGAAATTTAGGACGGCTGGCTTGAAAAGGAAACATCGACCCAAAAGGTGTCGAAGGCCTTAGGCACGTCGAGAAAAATTGCGGCTTTCAGACTCCTCTCGCCGAAGTTCCTAGTCACTCTTTCAACGAGGCGGGCTAGCTGAAGAGACGTGCTATGTTTGGGTCTGAATTCAAACTGCTCATCACGCAATAGCCCGCGCCCGCTTACTTAACATAGGATCCTACTAAGTAGGATCTTTTCAATCAATTTGCCAATCGTGTCTAGCAGACTAATAGGCCGATACGACGAGGGTAGTGACGGGCCTTTTCTGGGTTTCAGGATGGAAATCACGCGGGCGTTTCCATACTGTTGGGCAGTACTGCGCGAGAAGCGCCGCGTTAGATAACGAGGAGGCATATAGCCCGCTGCGGAAGGTGCTTCAGAGCCCTGTTAAACCGTTGCGGCCTGGCGCTTTGCCGACCTTGAGACCCCGAATGGCGTCCTGAACCTTCATGGGGTTGGTTAACTTAGGCTCGCTTGCAGGGGCATAGGAGTACGCTTGAAGCGCCTCGTCAACCTTCTCAATAATTGTCGGATCCGACGGGTCGTTCACCGGCTGGAACTGAGACTCAAGACTGTCAGCCAGGGCTTCTGCTTTCTCGGGATCAGAGAGAGCAATTCCACCCGGAGTGACGACGGGAGGTGAGGGAGTGGGAACTTTCATCACCCGCCTTGTCATCTTCCACAGCGACTGATCCTCGGGTTCAAGGCTGTCCAGCATGCCGCTCCACTGGTCGCTACGCCACTCATTTAGCTGGTGGGTCACCGACCGCAGAAGGCGGTTGACCTCAGCTTTCAGAGCAGGGTCCATGGTGATTTGCCACTGCCTCCTAAGCCTGTTCTTCAGGCTATTTCATCCTGAATACATGCCGGTATTAGGGGCCGTGGGTCATAGCGAGGGCGGCTCTTGGGAGGCGATGCCGCTAGCTCCTCCAAAATTGCACTGCACATTTCCTCCACGCAGCTTTCGATTTCCATCTCGTTCGGCTGTAACGGGGTGGACGGTAGCCTCTCTTCTAGGCTGGCCTGGAATTTGACCCAGTCGGTCCGCCTGTAGTCAGGGCGGTCTGGCAGGTTGCGGAAGGATGATCGGCACGTTGTGTCGATTAGCACGGGCAGGTGATCTGAGCTTAGTGCTGAGCACGCCGTCAGATACACTGGGAAGATTAGGTCTTTGGTTATTACGATGTCTAGGACATCGCGGGTAGCGGAGGAGTTACACGGGAGTGTGGAGTCGGGCACATAAATCAAACAGGAGTTTCCGCTAGCATAATCACGCAGGAAATTGCCCCTGGTCGTGGTCAGCCTCAAATTCCAATCCACATGCTTGGCATTGAGGTCCTCCGCCATTAAGACGGGAAGCCCTCCGACAAAGCATGCAGATAAGTCATATAGTGACCTAAGTTCTTAGAGGTAATTTCTTGTTCCTGTGCTTCGGCTGCACAACTAATCAGAGGAGTACTATTCCATTTGGATATTTCTTTTACCTACTGGGTCTTTCAAATTTTGCAGCTAGCCTGTGGAGAATATTCACTTATCAGGTATTTTTGTCTTATAATAAAAGATACAGCCTTTCCAATTATCATAGGCCCAGTCACGGATTTTCCTTCAGAACGCATTGCTGTCAACAATTTTTGCAATGCCTGGTCCAGCTTTGCCAATTCAGGCTCTTTCATGTCACTTGGAAAGGTCTTTTACACTTCCACTTGATGCCATAAATGGCAGTAAGTGGTCTTTATCATAGTCGGCGCTATGCTGTGCAAAGCTATAACCTCTCTTCAGCTTTTGACACTTTCAAACCACCTAATAATTTCAGTTTTATGAGTCATCATTAAAGTTATATGTTTCCTCCTGCCAGTAGTACCTTGTTTACTCATATTTTGGATCTTTTGAAGCTATTACAATAGCTTGATGTGTTTAGCAAGGTCCAGATAACCGAAGATAACGTCACAGCGGCATTAGTATGAACATCAGAAGCTACAGACAGCAGTCAGGCAGGGGACAGCTTTATACAAGTGCCCAACTGTCGGTGGTGCAGGATTATCAGGTGCCAAGTTAAAGGAATCCTGCTGTTTAATAAAGTCAGTTCTGTACAGTATTGGTGCACTTCTCAACATGAAACCTGCTAAAATGTGCTCTGTGCTGACCAACAAAAACCTAGATGAAAAGGGGGCAAGTCCCTGGATCCAAAGTGATGAAGGTGCTTAAACTTTTGCCATTCAAGTCAGTGTGTGTGTGTGTGTGTGTGCATGCGTGCTTGAGTACGTGCGTAAATATGTACATTTGTATGTAACATTCTTGCCTCCTGGGGCCTGAGTGGCTACCGGGCACGTCGGCGGGTGGCGGATAGTGGGGGACCTGTCCTTGTGGCAGGTCTGTCTCTGAACATAAAACAGGAGACTGTGGACCAACTCCCCAACCCCAAGGTGTTATGTGTGGCTTGCCTTAATTCGTGCTGAAGGGGTGCATGGCACATGGGTGATGTGTTCTTAACGGAGCCTCTCGGAAACAATGTGACATTCCAGAGTATGTAGCCTTACCCTGGTATAGGGAGCTCTGCCAGTGTTGACTGTTATTTCTCCTGTACTCGCAGCACAAAAGTGGACACGAATGCTTTTGAATTTGAACAAAAAGCAGCTGCGCCTGCAGACTTGTTACAGCAAGAGCCCCATGTAGAGGTTGTAGACTCAAAGTCTTCCCTTGATCTTTCAGATGACGACAGATTGGCTGCTGGTGTCTCAAAGACCAGACTGCAAACCAAGAGACTCTCGGGAGCGCAATGGAAAAGGCTCACCAGAGAAAGCAAGGTGAAGGGGAGAACTTGGACGGATAAGAAGCCTCCAAGAAAAACTCCTTCGTCTCAGGAGGTGGGTGCGGTGGGGAGCAGTGAGGGTGTAAGAAGACTGCACCCTGACTCGAGCACACCATCTTCAGAAAACAGCAACAAAAAGAACCCAGGAACACTGAAGTGCAAACTGGGTCGTACAAGGAAGCTGCTGCTGGCATCAAGATTGCGGTTATTCACGGACGTCGTCCTGATGTCAAACTGGATCATGATCAGGCTGACCTGATTCAGGTAAAACTCTTGTATGGTGTGGATGTGAACCCTTCAGGAGAGGCACCTCCGCAGTTTTTGTACTCTAAATTTGCACAGGGAATATTCTGGATTACCTGTGCAAATGAACCTTTCAAGGTCTGGTTAATACTGGCAATTAGTGGACTTGGGGAGATGTGGCAGGGTGCAGAGCTGATTGTAATCAACTCCAAAGACCTCCCAAAGAGACCCAGGGTGCTTGTTCGCATTCCTGAGCTAAATATGACAGATTGGTGAGTCAAGAGTTGTAAGGTCACTGAGCAGGAGCAGACGCTGGCCTTCTCTATTGACCCTGACTCCTTCACAGCCCTGAGTAAATCAAATTTCAAGGCCTTCTGGGGATTGGGGAGAATTACCTTCCGGACCCTGAAGGATGTAAAGAAAAAGCCAGAGGCTGAGAGTGCTGCAGGTAAATAACCACCACAGTAGGGCAGCCTCGACTGCTCTCTGTGTTGCTATGAAGAAATGCGATGTTGCCCTCATACAGGAATCCTGGACCTATATGGGGGAAATTAAAGGTCTAAAGGAGCTAGGTGGAGAAATAATTTATAGCAGCTCCATCCAGAATCCTAGGACCTGTATTTTAGTCAAGAAAGATTTTTGGATACTGCCGTTGATGCATTACTGTTCCAGGGACCTCAGGGCAGTAAAAATCAAAACGTTGCATGGTGGGGGACCGACAGAGATTATTCTCAGGTCGGCTTACCTTCCATATGATGATGCTGAACCCCCATCCCCCGGGAGTTGGAGAGGCTGGTGAGGGGCTGCAGGGGTGAAGGAACTCACCTAGTCATCGGCTGTGATGCAAATGTGCATAGAGGACTTAGGGCCTCTCACACTTCATGGTAAGGAACTTAAATGCTGGGAGAGGTGAAGTATTTACGAGTGATTTTGGACTCCAAACTTAACTGGAACCAACATCTGCAGAAAATAATCAGATCTTTTTAGGACTCCCATTGGGATCCATTATAACCGAGGTTGACTGTATGTAGTAATTATAAGAAACTGTGGCACTGCTTACTGCTACTCTGTTCTGAAGATGACACATTTTAAATGAATGTAGCCTTCATGTATGGATGTAGCTTTAACATTATTTGTGGCCAAGGTATGGCTGAAGCAGTTAGTTGCTGGCCCCTCATTTTGTAGAGTTGGGCTGTATCCTGCACTTGTCCATTTGGGATTTGTGTCTGACAAAATGGCAGTGGGACAGGTTTTCTCTGAGTATTTCCATTTTCCCTTTGCTGTATTATTCCACCACTGGGCTATACTCATTCTTTCATCTATTACTGCCACTGTATATTCTTGGCAATTGGCAGCATTGCTTGTCTTGTAGACAGATGTCAATCAAATGTTATCAGGCCTTCAAAGATAAAAGATTTCAGAAAATTGGTGGTACAGGTGGGTGTTGCTTTTCATGTTGGATGATTCATACATAAGTGTAAAGTTTTTCTGTCTTCAGTGTACATTGGCAGATTAACACAGGAGATTATTGTGTAATGAATCCATGTTTACTTAAATATCAACTGCTGTCAGTGAGGTATAGTGTGTTTGTACAGGTTGTCTGTGTGATGAAATTTCCTTAGTGGCTTCTGCACTGAAATTTGTCTTGTGATATAGATTTGTTCAATATGACATTGCACAGTCACACATACTATTGGTTGAGCCGAGACAAGACATTCCTGGAACTGAGAAGCTTAAATTTGTCATTCTAACTTGTGATCACTAAATGTTACAGTTAATGGTTAGAACCTCCTCTTTGGCATGCACCAGGTCCCTCAAGCTTTTGATAGCTTAATGCTGAAAATAGGTCATGACCACTTCCAGATATTTTCAGACTTCATTCGTCGTCATTCTACCGTTTGGTGCTTCTCCTTATGCTCTGTACTGTAGGATGTGCTGGGTGTGACTCTCAGTTGGTGCATGTTATTACATTTATTATAATTCTTGTTTAATGGTACGGAGGTGCTGCAGTAGGATCTTACAAAAATAGAGGGGCCATGGTGTGCTTCAACTTGTCCATTCTTCTAGAGCCAGTTGGTTGTTGTGTGAGATCATTAATTTAAACTTGACATAGCACTGGAACATTCCTTGCAGATTGTTTCTTGGACATGCACATACATCATGTGGGCCATTTTCACTTCATACAAGTGGCATCTGGATCATATGATGTGTGTGTTTGCAGAAAATATGGTTGCACATGAATGATAATGTGGTCAGTGATGGTAATGGTTTGGTGGAGGTGGTGGAGCAATAGAGATACTACTTTCTTGCCATTGTCATGGGACTAGAGGTGTGTAGCTCCCATGTAAGGTCATTGTATATGCTGTTCAGATTGTAAAAAGATGTGTTATATTTCAGCCTTTCCTGCTCCTGTTTATGTCCATGATGATCTTAACTTCATCAGCAAGTACTGAGAATTAAGGATAAACAATGTATTATTCTCTGTAACTCTATTATTAGATTTGATATATCACTGAGGACATGGTCAGCCAAATCAGAAAACAACCTCTTTTTTTTTTTCTTGCAGTGGATAGGTGTAAAATGTTTAGCTGAAAGTGTGTGTTTCTTTTGCCAGAAATAATATTCAGTTGCCAGTGAATGGTAAATAGTTAAGAGGACAGCTCACCAGTGCGTGAGGAATAGAAGGGGATTGGCTGTTCAGAATAACAGTTTTACTACAAGACTTCTTCAAACTGTATTTCAAATAGCTGCTGTGTGGATGAAAAAAGCATATAATATGTCCATGTCCAGTGAAGGGAAGGAGATGTGCTGGCAGAAGAGGAAGGCATTGACCATTTGACACAGTAACATGTATGCAGTTGATGCTTATGAAAGGCGAAGTTGCCTGTTGTTTAAGAGAATCTGAAGATCCATGTAATTTTTCATTATCAAAGTAAAGCAGAGTTTCAGAAAATTAACAGCATGTTACACATGAAGTAGCATCATTTGACCCCAGGTTTCACCATTTAATGGGCATGTGTAGATCATCTATGGTGTCACAAGTGATGAGAGAGTACTGTATGTTGTATCACTGTACAGTCAGTTTAAAGATGGTGGGTGTATTGGAAATATGGTCACATATCAAAGTATGCAGTTTTTTTTGGTATAAGAAGGATGTTACACTGGTGGAAATTCATCCCCAGCTGGTGAATGCACAGAGAGCATATGTAGTATGCAAATGGGTGTGGGTGTTCTGCAGAGCTCTTGGTAATGGCAGGACAGTTGTTGACAACAAGCAGCAACCTGGACACCCAAGCATATCTGCAAAATGATGGGGCATTTCATGTACATGGAATTGTCTGTAAATGACGCCGCACGATTGTGGCATAAAATTGACCCCCCCCCATCACATTTCATCACAAAAGTCTGACCTCCTGAAATGAAGTCACAAGTGTGGGGGGGGGGGGGGGGGGGGGGGGGGGGGGGGGGGGGGGGGGGGGGGGGGGGGGGGGGGGGGGGGGGGGGGGGGGGCGCGGGGGNCCCCCCCCCCCCCACAAAGCCACAAGAAAATGAATTACCTGTAGGATAGGAGTAGTTGCCACTGTTTAAAGCCAAAACATGTACCAGTTCATACTATTTCACTAGCGCAAAACGTCAGATTTTGGCCTATGGGAAACAGTTACGATGGGCCACCATCAATAGCCTGCAAGTTGCCTAACTGGAGTGTGAGAAGCCTAGCCAGCTCTGCACAAAATCGTAGTGGTTATATTAAGAATTTTGACGTCTCGATATTTTGAACCCCCTCCCCACTTCATCACATGTCACAAAAGGCTCCACCCCCCCCCCCCCGGGGACCATGACCTCACTTATGGACGACAGCCATCCCCTTATCAGTAAGGAAATACGCATTAAGCTGGTTGATGTCCGAGATGCAGACATTGTTGGGGTTAGAGCAAACAGCATTGCCCATAACCAACTGGACTGCAGAAAATTGTCTTCTGGGTGCCAAGGAACTTCATAGGTGATCTCAAAGCTTATATTGGACTGACTGTCTCTCCTGCAGTTGACATGCCAGGGGTGGCACCAACGTGGCTCATGCAAGGTGCCTGTGTGTAACGTATTCAGGTAGTTTGCATTCACAAAACGCTGCCCATGAACAGTGCTTTAAAAGATTTGCGAAAGATACGTGAATAGAAAGACCATCCATCACAAATGCTGACAACAGATATTTATTTGTCAGAAACGTACTGTACTTCATATTTTGGCCTATACAGCCATCATCAGATACTCCATTTTATACAAAATACTGAGGAAAATGGTGTATACATCGTAAAAATCTTTCATAACAAGAATTTACAATGTATCGGTGAGAACTGTGACTGTGATTTAATATTAAATTTTGGGTTTGTTTAGCCGAAACGTAGGAATGAAAGTCTGGTACTAAAAGTGTAGTAATATAAATAAGTTTTCTTAAAATATGTACTCCTTTTCAAACATACACAGTACCGAGCATCAGTGTGGGCCGGAATAGCTCGGTCGGTATAGCGACTCGCTATGGAGTGGACGTTTCGGAGATCGAGTCCCAGTGGGGGCGAGATTTTCGTCACCCGTCCAGACCGGCCCGGGGGCTCACATTGCCTTCTGTACAATGGGTACCGGGTCTCTTTCGTGGGGGTAAAGCGGCCGGGGCGTGGCGTTGACCACCCACCCCCGTGTAGCTGCGAGGCTAAAGAGTGGAGATATATCTCTACTCTCCCGCTGGGCCTTTATGACCTGGTCTGGGGTGAACTTCGCCTTACTGAGTATCATTTCTCCGTTTTTAAGGTGGATGAAGACGTACTTCCTATACGTAGTTCATAGAAGATGCGTGAATAACATTTGTATTTATAGGTGGCAAATAATTCTATTTTCGAGATATCTCCTATCATTGTACGTTACGAAGTTGTGTGTGTTTATGCATGTATATGTTTGCTTCTAGGAGGAAAGTGTTTACGGTGGTGTTACCATATGTCCGGGTTTTCCCGGACATGTCCTCTTTTTCAGGCTTCAGAATTGTGTCCCGGGGGGATTTTTCAATGTTACGAAAATGTCCGGGTTTTTGGCCTTTGTCAATAGCTACATTCAGTTTTTGGATGGTCGTTACGTACGTTATAGTTCGTAGTTCTCGTAGGCCACGTTTCAACTTCAGAGCTTATTTTCACAGTCACTTTCGGTTGTTCCGAACGCATGCTTGCACAGCCCTGTTCCGGACGTTCATTTTGAATTGTATGCAGTGAGGTGGACCACGTGTTGTGCGCTGTTTAGTTCGTGTGTCGCTTTTATTCCGTTCTTACAATGGGAAAAGAAAATCTAAATTCGCGGACGAACTAAAAAGTGAGTATTCGTGTTTCCGAAATGGTCACGACGAATAGGAAGCCGAATGCTTGGTATGTGAACCAGGAACTTGGGTGTCTGTGGCGAACAAGGGTGCTCTGGATCTTCGAGCCCACGTGGAATCCTCTTTCTCGACCAAAATTTGGAAACCCTCTTTGCCGCTGATATGTCCTCTTTGTTATGGTCATTAAGTGGGAAATGTCATTTTTTTCTTTGATGGATATATGGTAACCCTAGTTTACGCAGCTGACGGTAAGACTTCTATGCTGCACACAGACTCAAGGAGAAGGCGTACTCCTTTAGTCTGTGTAGAATCTTTTTGTGAATGTTGAACTTGTGATTGACTGTCGCCCCTCACTTACCCTGTCTGTATTAAATCACAGTGGGATGATCCAAAGTTTATTTTCTAAAGAAGAGACTCGTAACTAGCTGAAACTAACTTGTTATTGCTGGACGAACAGAATTAAGAAGCCATCAAATAAGGAAAACTTATTTTATTGATGCATGGTTCTTGCGAAAATTGTCTCCTAAAGTGCTGTTCCCAAATTTCGTCTAGTTGGCCAGCCCAATATTATGGCGGTGAAGGGGTACGCTTTGTGCGGTGCACTGTTATAAGCGGGGCTGTGGAGTCGGAGTCGGAAAGAATTTTAGATGGAGTCGGAGCCAGAGTCGGAAAGAATTTTAGATGGAGTCGGAGCCAGAGTCGGAGTCCGTAAAAATGTACCGACTCCGACTCCGACCTTAGTCTAAAATCTTAACTAGATACTCCAACTCCAGAGCCATGATAGCTACAGTAAGCATTAGACTTATACTTAAATATAGGTTATAAGTCTAAAAAGTAGTCTGATGTCTCACGTGGTGGTGATGAAATGTCTCATAGGTTTACCATTATTAATGCATATTGAGCTTTTATGAAGGAGTCGGAGTTTTAAAAATCGAGGAGTCGGAGTCGTAAGTTTTAAAAATCGAGGAGTCGGAGTCGGAGCTTTTGTGTACCGACTCTACAGCCCTGGTTACAAGACCTTTAACGTGGGCTAATCAGGTGACGCCTAAAGAAGTGTCCATGTTAAAGAAACTCCGTCTTCCCCAACAAAGAAATTACGCATATCACCATCATCAGTAAGGAAAATCATGGCAACTGTCACTTTGGACTACAAATGTGTGCTTCTTGTGGATTTCCGCAGTGACACTGTAACTGTCAAGCGCTGTTTTTCGCTTGAGATGTTAACAGCAGGCAATTAATTACAGAAGGCCTCGATCTGTATCAAGGCTTCATCATTTTGTACGATAACGCCAAGCACCGTACTGCCACCAGGATTTGTGACTGGTGGCGACGCCACGACTGGAGAACCACCTGGCTGCAAAGCATTGAGACCAGCTTCTGCTGCGCTATGACACAAGCCGTAGTACTACAGTGGTACAACTGTTTAATTAATTTGAATAGTGACTATGTGGAAGTCTGATGTGTAGCATCTGCTACCCATGTGCCATGTATACTTCATAGTCTGAATAAACTTCTCGATATCAGAGTGTTTGCTTCCTTATTTTTTTTAAACTCCTTGTAATTTCTGTGTTGTATAAAGAACGTTCGTAAGATTGTAGATACCCTTTGGAGATTCATACATTATAATTTTAAAGTAAGTAGTGGCGTAATATTAATATTGATTCTTGATATTATTCATACCGTGCATAATTATTAATCAATACAATATTCGTTCAACGAACAATATTTTGACTGTCTCTTATATATCTTTTACTTTGTAACATGTACAAGTATTGTTATTTCTGATAGTGTAACTTTTATTTTATTTAATGAGTGAATCCCTGAAGATGATACCAGTCGGGATCGAAACATGTGGGATCGATAAATAAATATTGTAATATAGAGGCATCTAAAATATAACAGTGCATTAGATGGACGAATATTTTATTTTACTGATTCTTCACATTTCTGTTCAATACTGAAACTTGCGTGCCCGCACGCATGTGCGTTCGCGTTTCATAAAGTGTGCCGGAACGTGAGGCTGACAGTGTATTCAAGGGAGAGGCAGCGGTTGGAGGGGAACCGGTTAAGTTTTGAATCTCGTTCGACGTCCTTGTCTGAGGATTCACGCGGTCTTTCGGGATGTGGCAATGCGTAGTTGGGTGACTGGTTCCGGACGTTGGGAAGGAACATACTGTCTTCATTGTCAGTGGTCAAATGGACCAAGAAAGATCATCCTTCATTCCTGTTCCTCCACTTGGTCCTTGAGAATGGACGCAGTGTGTTTCTTCAAAACTCACCCAGCAACGCAACGTCACGTCCCATAACATGGGAATCCTCATTTACATCGCCGTGAAAACCTCGAAACTGGCAAGCAGCTCTTGTTGACTCTTCACACGTCTTCATTAAGAAACTAGCAGAACGGTTCTGTGGCGCGAGTCGTGTCAGTAACCCAAAGATGATAATGTGATTTTTAAGTGTTCGTGTGTGGTAATTAAAAAGTCGTATTTTGAGTCCTAGTAGGGGCAAGAGATCTTTTGCTTCTCCAAAGCGTCTCCACCGCTTGAGGGGCCCACCCAATATCCAGTTCGCTGGATATCGGGGGGTGTTTTCCCTGGAGCCGAAGCTGCCCGGGCGATGACCGCTCACCTCGATGTAGTAGCGGGGCGAAATGAGTGTTGCTGTACCGTCACTTCGTCATATGCCGTAATGGAGTGTACAGGGACAGCTTTACCGTACTTTATGTGATCGTCGCCTCAGTGTTTTCTGCACAAATGTGCCTTCCATCCGGCTGTTTATTCTGCCGTCGCAAATCGGCTCGTTTAAAATGTCCGGTTTATTATCATGATCCGAATTTTGTGTACTAAATGAACTACAAAAAGTACTGTGTGAACACTAGAGCATATTATTACAGTTTATCAGTACAGCACAATTCGTACTTCATAAAAGAGTGTCACTCTGTTCTCTTGTGACATTACATATATATATATATATATATATATATATATATATATATATATTTTTTTTTTTTATATATGTATGTGTGTGTAGAGAGTGTGAAAAAAAGATATACACATTTTAAGATAGGAAAAAACTGAATTAAAATTGTAATACTCAATATATACCGATAACAAAAGATGAACAGAAGTCACGTTTGACTTCTGCAATTACAAGAGGTGCTCAGAGTGGTTACCATCAGCGTCTAGACACTTCTGATTACGGCGAACTGCTGCTTGAGCAACGTTGACCAAAGTGTCCACGTGTATCGCTGCGCATGCCGTTTCAATTTCTTCCCGAGGTACCGCCAGTGTAGCCGGTTTTCTACGGTACACCACATCCTTTAAGGTCCCCCATAGGTAGGAGTCAAGGGGTGTCAAGTCAGGAGAACTTCAAAATGGTCTTGCGCTCCTCGAACGACAACCGTGCTTCCGCCATTTTCTTTGACTGTCCTGCCTGTCGCATGGTGACGCTAGCATTCATTTGATTAACGCCATCATTTGATCGAACGTCCTAGTACACATTGCTACCGTAATTCAATTCAACTTCGAAAAGTAATACATAGATAACATCTCTTAAAATGTGTATACATTTTTTGGCACCCCCGGTATATATGCCTGGCGCAACAGCCGCTAGTGGGCCAGGGCCTCCATATTATCGAGGCCTCACAATCACAATCAGACACATCACACTCGGTAGGACTTCTTTGGACGAGTGATCAGCCTGACGCAGAAACCTCTACCTGAAAACACATAACACTCTTTTGCGATTATATGCAGTTAGAAAAAACCATAAAACACTGTGAGTGAAGTGACTCAAATGTTCGTATGTTATTTTTCTGTCGTACGATCAGATTTCCCCATTGAAATAAGTTACACATCATTCTCAACATGCAGGGAATTTTTGACGCTTTAGCTTGCCGTGCTCGATGTTTCAATAAATGAAGCGTGAAGTATACACCCGCGGACGTATACCGAGTACATAAGCTGCGTGAGCAGTCCGTATAATCTGAAACACAGATCAGGAACTAAGGGGGAAGCAGTTGGACGATCGCGCATGCGCAGTCCGATTGAGACGACTGTGTCGTGCCGTGATTAGTACTCTAAGCGCAACAAGAGCGCATCAACGAGGGGGGATCTTCCTTGTGTAGGGAGAACCGGTGCATGAGAACGTTGAAAATCCTTTCGTTTATAAACGTCGCGTGCGGTGTGTCAGTCGCTGTCAGCTCTGTTGCAGCACGGGGGCGAATTTTGGAAGGTAATTTTTATCTTGGTTAAATCAGTTTCGTCTCCTGTAAGATGAAAATAGAAGAACTGTGTATGTAAACTTGAGAAGGCAGTTTACCTTCGTATTGTAGGTAGTTTCTGGTAGCGAATGGACTGACTGTACAACGCGGGTCGTGTAAATGTGCCGTTATTGGTGAATGATTGTTCTGGGACAGGGGCGTAGAAGTTCTTTCAGTAGTGGCCGCATCATCAGCTGTTCATAAGTGTGCTGGCCTCGCGAATTTTTTATCGATAATGGCGGTGAATTAGGTCCTGTTAACTATTCAGTAATGTGGATATTTTAGCAGCTATACAAAAGCGGCAGGCGGGTATTGAGGTCTTACCGGCTTGCTAGTTATGCGTGCTATCTACCGTGCTTATTAGATACAATTTTCTTGTTACAAGCCTTGTAGGAGGGGGGGGGGGGGTGTTGCATTTGGCCAGCAGGGTCCCGGTTTTCCGGTGCTAGAATAGCAGTAGGCACAGATCAGAACCAGCAGTAGGTGTTTCCTCTGAAGACTGGCAAAATAAACCCCCTAGTAGCCGTGCAAAATTGGGCTGAAACAAGAATTCGGGAAGTCGCTTTTCAGTAAGCAACACATGACGTGCACTTCGCGATTGAAATGAATTTTGATACAAAGTTGCATAAATATGTACGCTTTAATTTTATATTGTGTAAGGCTGTATTGTTTAAACTCTTACACTGTTACATGAAATCTGCCCTCTTTTGGGATATTACGCAGCGTCGAATGATAATACTTTACCGACGTTTCGGGACAAGGTATCGGTCCCATCTTCAGGGGTCGGGAAGTCCAAGAAGGCTTGGGCTTCTTGACCCTTGAAAATGGGATCGATACATTGTCCCGAAGCGTCGGTAAAGGTTTACCACTCGACTCTGCATAGTATCCCAAAAGAGCGCAGATCTCATCATCGTGGCGGAAGCTTGAAATCATGGACTGTTATATGAAGTTTCCATTTTACTATATTGTTTGTCATTAAGCCATTTCAACCTCACAGCTCATAGCATGTGCACAGTAAAATGGCAGTGTGCCCATTCTACCAGCCACTGTCCGTTGTGGCATTCCTTATCATGTTGACAAATCCATCTGTAATACTTCAGCAGTGTAATCTCACAGTTTAGATACATAATGCAGTACTACGAGGAAAGACCAGGACTAATGCAATGTGGAGGAAATGGTTGGTTTACGTGAGACTGTTTTATGTGCTGCTGACATTTCTTTACTAGATATAGGTGTGTGTACCAGAAAAATAATATCTGAACCTCATATTAGACATAGTGCTGGGCTCTAGGTTGGACAACAGAGGAATTGTGGGTTTGTTTTTGGCAGGATCATGAGATTTTCCTCTTTTCCAAATATTGAGGCTGGCTATGCAGCCCACCCACCCTCCTATTCAAAGGGTGTGGCAGCCCTTTCCTGGCAGGGTGCTGCTGGACAATTGTCTTCTGTGTAGCGTTGGGGTTAAAAGCATTTGGAGCTGTGCCTCCACTTCCCCATATGTCTTCATGTTGTGGTTTCCAATAATAGTGGCAGTTTTATTTTGAATCTTACAAATTATTTGAAAATGTAGCAGAATTTAAATACGAGTGCAATGAAACAACACTACTGGTAACAAATAAAATGGAACTCAGGATAAAAGGTGGTGATGATGATGCATACACCCAGTAAATGCTCATTATTATTTGGTTAAAAGAGCGTTTTAGTTGTGTATTTCTTCCAAAACTCGGAGGCTTAAAATATCCAGCAGTGTATTGCATGGAATACAGTTATTGCATATTGATTTTATGATTGTAGGTCATTGATTTCATACTGTCTGGGCAGAACATAAATACAAGTATTGTTGCTGCTTGCCATATATATGGGAATAATACTGGTATTCCTGGAAAACACATTGTATGTAATGCAGAGTTGAGAATCTATGAAGCAGTAGGGTTTGGGGAGTTTGGAAAAGATTTTGTCAGAGACTTGGAGACATTGTGAGTCCCTTAGTCATCTGCAGTTGCTGTGTGGATTGCATTGGAGCATCTCATGTCTTTGTATGATGTATAGCTAAACATAATTCCCATGAGATGCGTTATAAATTTGGATGAAAATTTCCTGATGCACGTGTTGCAAAGATGACAATTCACAATTGTATGAAAGGGTTTTGAGGAAGGTGTTCTACTGTAGACAGTAATGGAATATGCACAAGGTGATGTGCTAACTAACAAAAAACTGGAAAAAACTGATGCTAGATTGTAGATATCTCCAGGGAAATTACTGGCTCGATTTGCACAGCAAAGGGACATTGCAGCATCGTCAGCATAAAATTAAAAAAAATTTAGTTTACAAGCTGTATGACCTGGATCATGTGCCACAGCTGAATTATGTGAACTGGTGTTTTCATGTAGTTCATGCTAGGGAAATAAACTCCACAATCAGTTCTGTTTAGTGATGAAACTTTTTCATCTCATTAACTACATGAGCTCTCAGAGTAACAGGTATTTTGTCTACAGAGAATCCCATGTTAATCCTTCAAGTGATTTTACATATTGTTTAATGTTGGTGTGGGATATGTTTTGGCACAGTTGGTTGAGGCACTGTGCTACAGGCTGGAAGGTTGTGGGTTTGATTTCCAGTGGGGTTGTTGGGATTTGTCAGTGACTTAATCCTTCCGGCCGCATTACGGCTCCACGGTCGACTCAGCCCCTAAGAGAAATGGGTACCAAGGGTATCCCCTGGGGGGTAAAGGGCGCCGGTGTGTAGGGCTGACAACCTTACCACCTTGAAGTGCCAATTGTCTAGAAATTCTGGGAGCCTCAACCTTCTGCAACCCTAAGGGCCAGTATAGGGATTGCTTTACTTTAAGGGTGGTGTGTGGTGTGTTATCAGTGCAGCTAGAATTATTGTAAAACTTACCAATTTTCCTTTTATTGAGAACATAAATTGACACCCATATGTTACACATATTCAGACATCTGATTGTGACAGAACCTATGTGATTTTCAGCAAGACAGTGCATCAGCTCACTCTGCAAACAGTTCTGTGCCTTGCATAGAAGAAGTTTATGGTGACAGAATAATAAGCAGAGAATTGTGGCCTCCTCCTCTGCCAGATCTGAGTCCTTGTGATTTTTACTTGTGGGGCATACTAAAGGATGATGTGTAATAATAATCCTCACAGTGAAGATGGTCTGTGAAAAAGCATTTAGGATGTCATCTGTTTCATCAGCATAACTTTGACATGCAGTGACCCACATGTTTATTAGAGGTGGTGCTTATCTGCAAGCCACAGGAAACCATTTCCATGCTGTCTTGGAATATTATGAATAGAAACCCCATATTAACTGTAATGCATGAACTAAAAATATGCGGACCCTGGTTCATGGCAAACTGGAAGAGTGGTGATCACTGTGCTGCTTGCCATCAAGTGAAACAGTCTAAGTGTAGGTTGATGTGTGATGCCATTTAAAAGATACCCCTGTATGACTACATGTGAACTATATAAAATGCAGAATTTCCTTTAACTCTAATCATGGTATGTGGTGCAAATTGTAGTGAAATACTGTATATGCAACATCTGGCATGAGAAAATATGGAAGTATATGGACTTAATTGCAAATAATTTGTATATGTGGATAAAAGTTTTGCCTTGTTCGTGTGCCCATTCATCAGGAAGAGTAACCAATTTCAGTTAATTTTGTTGCAGGTGCTAAAATATGAATGATGACTTGGACATCCCTGCTAATACAAAGGAGCTGGATAATGCCCTTCATGACATCCACAGTAACTTAATTAAACCAAAAAAAGATGAGGCTCAAGCTAACAAATACTGCCTCAAAAAGGTAATGTGTGTTCACATGAAATTATCTTGGTTTCTACTTAACCTGTTGCCTTATATGTACTGTGTATTGTTATATGGCCATTAGAAGTCTGAAACTGAAGGACCTTCTATTAGGTGGCATAAACTGCATTCCATTTAAAAAATGGCAAGTAGTGTGTTCAGTAGACTGATCCGTAGTTGACATAAATACATAAATATGACTCAGTAATGGGGCACATAATTGAAAAACTTGTTAATTTAGAGAACTATTAAATAGATTAGTAGAAAGTAATGGAAATGCAGCATGGGACAATTACAGCTGAGGTCAGTTACAAAACTAGCAGGAAATAATCACAACATAAATTACATAATTAAATACACAGAAACAGAACTACTACTACTACTACTACTACTACTACTACTACTACTACTACTACTAATAATAATAATAATAATAATAATAATAATAATAATAATAATAAAGTACTACTATAGAAGCACAAAAGAGTTTAATATTGAAGACAGGGTTGTATGCACCATGAATAGCAAGCACAGAATAGATGCGACATTGTATGCCCTAGAAACATGGTTTGTTTCAGGTGTATAAGCACTTCATATTGGTAACTTTTATGAAAATCTGCCCAGGAAATCCATATTTGGTTAAAATGGGACAAAAATGTTGGGGACTTACATGTGAAAACCTAAGTATGTTTATTGTTGCCAGCGATGTTAAATCGCCATGAAAGCTCTCTCTTCTGGTGAAATGGTATCAAGCTGAAGGATAGCCTAGGGGGTATAAATATTATGTGAACACACCACAATGTTATGTTATACATGCATGGCTTATCTTGTTTAAAAAACCAAGGTTTTTAAGCCGTAGAGCCAGTCAAGAAAAAACCACTGTACAATTAAATAAATATATCTGTTCTTAATGATTGTGTAAAAGAAAGTACAAATTCTGATAACACAGCTGGTAAGGCAAACCAACAATTACATATACTGCTTACAATTATATACTTGTATTAAAGTCCCCCCTACGTGTTTCAGTGGTCAAGCCACCATCGTCTGATAATACAGAACAACTTTGGCTTGGGAAATAAAATGTTTCTACAATTTATAAAATAGGTATTTGAATGCAGTTAATGTATATTCATGCTGTTGTGAATATTTGGAATATTTATTCCCATGTGTTCTTGTGGACAGTTACTTCCATGTAACAGAGTCAAATCCTGACCCACCTTCTTACATGTGAATGGTAACTGTGTCCCACCTGCTGTAATGTGAAGAAACTCTGTGATTTGCTCACAGTGTATGGCATGATTTCCACAGCACACAGTGATTATTTCTCCAAAGAGCATGAACAGGTTGGTCTTTATAATGACCACAGACAAACCGAGTTCTCTGTGATTTATGAACTGAATTTTTGTACAGAATTGAGATGAACTTGACTCTTCCATATTATGTCTCATCAGACAGACCACTTTTCAAGTATGAGGGGCAGATCTGCTTGTTGCAGTTAGAAAAGGAATTCCCATAACCATTTTGGACAGCCTCCCCTCATGTCCATGGAAGCTGTGGAGGTCAGCATACGAACTAGAAATACCAGCCTTACCTGCGACTGTTTACAGATTTCCAGCTCATTCCTGAAAAAATGCAGATATAGTGAGCTCTGAAACATTAATACAAGTTCTTACTAGCACATGATTTGAATGCTAGCTGCCCCTGTTGGAACAGTGCAGTGTCAAGCCATTCAGGTGTGAAATTAGTGGATTTGTTGGACACTGATGAGTTTCAAATGCTAGCAACGGTATTCCATGCATTGTTCTCCAGCAGGAATGGTAGCAGGTGCTCACCCAGGATTTTTAATTTCTTTGGGGGGGGGGGGGGGGGAGCAGACCTTCAGGCTACATATGATTTATGTTTAATTTTAAAAATCATGTTATAAAAATTGTGTCAAATATAGTTGTAATGTAGCACTGTTTGAAACTACATTTATATACATACAAATATAATTACATGTTCCGTGACTCACTCATCTAATTTAAATCACAATGTCTAATGTTCTTGGTTTTCTAATTTCATCTAAAACATCCTAAGCTTCTTTCTGTTATTTTCAAAATTCTAATCAGCTGATTTCAGTGGCTGATTTTGGCTGAAGGGTAAATTGCGTAAAACCTGTAACATCATCGTGTTTAGAAAGTCTGTGTTTTTTAAATTTTGATTTGGGGAGGGGGCTACAGCCCAACAGCCATCCCCACCCTTGGGTGCCTCCCTGAATGGTAACATGCTCAATACTGTGGTTCTTTAAAATGCCCACCTGTTAAATGTCCTAGTCTCTTGATTATATACCAGTCATTTTTCACATACTGGATTTAGGTATTGGGATGAATGATGCTGAATGAGACCTGAGGGATGTGGGTATAAAGCAGTGGAGAACAAGAGCTTTTGACAGAACAGAATGGGCATCTCTTGTGAGGAAAACTAAGGCCAAATTTAGAGGGCCATAACGCTAAAGAAGAAGGAGGAGGCATGTTTTTTCTGTTGGAGATAAAATTTCAGCCATCAAGTGTAATTGTGCTGTTCTGGTTGTAACTTGGAAGAATTTCAGGAATGCTGTTGTTTGGGCGTGAATGAGTGAGGTTTGGATTCTGCCGGTGTGTTTGTGCCTTTTGTCTATGACACACAACAAATTACTACCTACTGTGAAGTGGCATTGAGGCCTTTGTCAGTAAACCAGTATAATCTTGACGCATTTGCTGACCTGCTCAACCTTGAAACTTTGGCAGCCTTCCATTCACACACACACTCGCTCTCTCTCTCTCTCTCTCTCTTCTGGCCCAGCTACACTTCTTAATATTATCTTTAATTCCTGATAAACAATAGACAATGGAATGGCACGGCCGGTCATGCTTAACAAAATTAAATAAAATTGTGAAGAGTATTTTCCATTAAAGCCTTGCCCTAGCCTGCCATTTCTGCATTTGACAGTTTGCGTTTGGTAAAGGTGGTTTCATAATGTTTCTTACACGAGGTGATTGAGGCTGTAAAAGTCTTCCACTAACATCATGTTTCTGTTTTGTCCAGATTCCATTTAAGACAGGTTTAACTGTGGGGTGTGACATCATGCAACTTATCTGCCTTAAAAGTGGAAGTGGCAGATTTGTCTGAAACACTGGTGCCATCAAGCATACTACATTTTGTCAGATCCCCAAAGGCTGTAACCATAGTACTAAACACCGTGAAACTTCGAACTTCATGAATTTAATATTTTGTCTTCTAAAGATGATGGACATATGTGAGTATTGTGTGGTGATGGCTTTATGGCCTTTATCTATCATCTGAAAAGTAAAATATTAAAAAAGGGGCCCAACAGAGTAGGTGTTCTTCTCTTCTCCCCCTCCAGTCACCTGAGGATGGAAGCAGAGCGAGCTTCCGAAACGTTGTGATTTTAATTTTTTTAACATTTTTAATATTTTTCTCTTCAGATGATGGATAAAGTCCATAAACCCATCACCACACAATATTATACACCATTGTCAAAACCTTTTAGAATTTATATGTGAGTATGTTGTTCACCTTCAAAAGCAAGTTATTATGGAAGACAATTCATTATTTAATTTTTGTCTTTGCTATAGAATATCGAAGCTCAGTGTTACGTATTTTGTATATTGATAGGACTGTTCTGTTAATAATAGTATGCAGCTCAGGGGTTGTATATTGTAATGCAAATAACAGCCTTGTGACCTTTGTTGGTAGGTTTTGGAACACCTGGTGTCTGGGATGAAAAAAAATGAGGTATTCAAAGCATTGTATGGGCAACTCTGGTTTCAGGGCAGCTCATATGAGAAACTTAGAGTCGGACATCTTGATGAATTTGATATCAATCTAGAGTTGTGTTTGCCAGTGGATTATGCTGAATTGAAGGTTTGTATATTGTGTTGTGTACTTTAGCAGTTTAATATTTCCCATTACTCACAAGTGTACTTGACAGTGCAACTTTTATTGAACTCTGACACGTGGAAGGCATCTGCTTTATACTTATGGAGTCCCAGTTTGAATTGGTCGGTCAACTGAGGAATCAGATAGTTTTCCTTTTGGGGTTGGGGGAAAGATTTATAAGTTACAGTAGGCTCATACAGTTTCTTACACCATCCCGTTTTTTAACTAACATTTTATATTCATGTTGCTGTTCTTGCTTTTTTGCCTTGTGCTGGGAAAAACTGCTGGAAAGCAAGAAAGTTTCATGTGAAGTAGGGCCATTCAGTTTAAATGAAGAAGTTTTACATTTTCAGATATACCCTTCTGGTAGTGGAAACGTACTTATGTATTCATGTAAATATATTTTTGTACATGTATATGAAGTAGTGATGATGATCCATTTAGTTGCAAGCCATTTTACATAAATGAAAGCCCTTACTACTAAACCTATGCAAGGTATATGAGTTATTGTGGAAAATTTTCAGAGTGAAGTGAAATGTATCAATGATTATGGCCAGTGAGTTGTGAAAGAGTGTTTACTGTTCATAATGTTTATAAACGACCCTCCTGTGATAGTAAGTTCCTTCTCAGAACCCGTAATATATGCTGATGACACTAGTGTCATAATTTCCAACATAAATTTTGGAGATTACTCTACTATGTCAAATTTAGTTCTGTCTCATATGATTCAGTGGTTTGGTGTTAATATGTTCTTTCTAAATCTAGGTAAGACAAACATAATAAAATGTATTGTAAATACTTCACCACACTGTGCATCAAGTAGTGTTTATAAAGAAAAGTATACAGAAGAAATGGTAAATACAAAATTTCTTGGTTGCAACTTGATAACCACCTCAAGTGGAAGAATCATACTGATCAAATGATTTCTAAGTTAAATGGATCATATTAAGGCAGCTGGGTCAATGTTATGCATCAGCATGTTGTAATGAAAGCATTGTTTTACAGATTGACACTGAGGAAACTGTTCCAGGATTTGCAAGAATTAAACTGGGTGCAGTCAGTGCTGAAAAAGGTGAACAAGTTCAGAAGTGAGTTCATGTAATTTGCACTGTGGGGTTGGTTGTAGGATAGGGTCACCAATATGGGATGTTGGTAGGTCATTGTGATGCTTCAATGACAAAACCAACTCCTCAATATTATTTTTAATATAATATAATCAACACATGCAGGCTGTTACAATGTAGAGCATAGTATAGTGCTGTATTGGTATTGCTCGGATTGCTTGCTCTTGATTAGGTGTGCTGCTGCTGCTTCATACATCGACTAGCTGATGTACACGACAAACTAGACTGCTGCTACACACTGGACTGGTTGGTTGCTCTGAGGCCACTTCTTTTATTCTCTTGCATTGCTGTGTGGGCGGGGCTCGTGTGTTGGTGAATAGTGATGCTATTGGTTCGTGGGCAGGGTACTGTTGCAGGAGTGGGGAGAATGACTACTGCTGGACATCGGTCAGTGCACACAGCTGTGTGCTGTACTGCCGTACAGAAGTAGTAGTTTCTGCTACTGGTGCAGGGTATATTTCTGCCACACGTAAAAGGGCTGTTTTGCTATTAGTGGGATGTTCCCACAGCACCTTCATAAAAGTTTATTCCCTGATATCGGATGTTGGCACATGAAGTCCTACACTTTTTTATATATTTTTTTCACAAAATACTTTAAGTTAATGCATGACAGGACATTATGTGTATCTGCCTGCATGCCTGCCAGGTGACAGTCACCAAAACCACTGATTAGCTGTTAGTGACTTTTTTTACTAGGGGTTTACAAAAGCAGGTTTCTTTTTCATTCATGTGTGTCAATGTGTACCCCATTTACATGAAACTGCAACTAATCTGTACAGTTTTCTTAGGAACAACTTCTCATACAAGAGTTTCTTGTAAGCAGCTCCTCATGCAGCAGGCATCTTTACCAGTAATACCTAATCCTACATCAATTAGTTTTCTTAGAACAGCTCACCATGCAACAAACTTCAGGCCTACCTAATATAGGATAGAGGTTCCATTAAGATCTTAAGAATATGTAATACATTACGAGGAAAGTGATTTGTATCTTCTGTGTTACTGAATGTCTGTATTGTGTAATTTTCTAAATATTTTTGAACACAGTTTTCCAATTAAATATAAAAATGCAGTGGAAGTCCTTTAATATGGAACCTGATACTCAGGAAATCTTGATATTTTGGCAGTTGAGGGTGGTGGTTTGAAGGAATGACTGGATTACACAGGGATTAAAACTATCTTGAAACATAAAAGGAGTCTGCACATTCTCAGAAGGAATAGTAATGATCCGAAATTAAAAACATTTTACATTAAGCATTGTAAAGTCCTGAATAAATTTTGAAGGAAGCTAAAAGTCAACATTGTGGTATCCTTATGTCAAAATCTGATAGTGAAATAAGAAAAACATGCA
The DNA here is from genome assembly GCA_013340265.1 of Coptotermes formosanus. Lineage (NCBI taxonomy): Eukaryota > Metazoa > Arthropoda > Insecta > Blattodea > Rhinotermitidae > Coptotermes > Coptotermes formosanus. Next base: position 472,595 of record BLKM01007528.1, on the reverse strand, counting down.
TCAGTGTAAAAAAGACAGGAAAAGTGCAGTCAATGAAAGAGATGCCCTCCCTTCTTATAAACAACAAAAAATTAAAGGAGCCAGAAAATGTAGCCTCTGTTTTCAATAATTTCTTCTAACAGTTGCTGAAAATTGAAATTTACATCAAGTGGGCAAAGAAGAAACTCTATTGTTTTTAAAAACATAATTTCGTGGAAATGTCTCTGGTCTTAAAAATTATCACAACCACTGGAATGGAGATAAAAGTATAATAAATTTCCTGATGATGAAAAACAAGTAAAATTTTGAAAACTTGCACATCTCATGTTAGTGGCCCATTTAGCTGTATTTGTAATGACTCTTTGTACACAGGTGTTTTCTGTGATGGTCTAAGCATCTCCGTAGAAATAAAATCACTGTCTAAAAAAGGGAGACAAAACTTGTATAAAAAGTTACCGGCTTATTTCACATTTAACTGCTTTTTATAAAATACTTGAAATGGTTATGTGTACTATGTTAAGCAAACATTTACATATGAGTAACATATTTGTCCCCGAACACTATGGTTTCAGAAAAGAGATATCTGCTGAAAATGCTGTCTACAAGCTAACAGATGGTGTATTCCAGTCTTAACCAAACAAAGACATGTTGGATGAATTTTTTGCCATGTCACCTGTGCTTTTGACTGTGTAAATCATGAAAACTGGCTGCTTAAGTTACATTTTTATGACATTTAAGGGACGCATGCAAAGGATTCAGATCCTAACAGATTTGAAACAAAAAGTTGACATGAAATCATATATTAATGTGCAGAATTTTTTCACAGACTGGGGACGAAAATCATGGAGTACCCCAAGGGTTAATTCTGTGACCCTTACTTTTCATTATATTTTTATATGGCCTTCCTCCAAGGATAAGTAACTTCCCAGAACTGATAATATTCACAGATGATACTAAGGTCATAATTTATAGTCAAAATATATTGATGATTTCTCTTCAGTGTCAAACATAGTTCTTTCTGATATGAGTAAATGGTTTACTGCTGATTAGTTGGCCCTAAATCTGCATGAAATGAATATAATAAAAGTTATAATAAATAGTTCTCCACAATATCCGTTACGTATTGGCTATGATGAAGAATGTATAAAAGAGTCTGTAAGTGCAAAATTCCGTGGTTTTCAAATTGATAACCAGCTGAAGTAGAAGCATTATATTGATCAAGTGTTTTGTGAATTATGTGCAGCTTATTGTGTATTTAGGTATGTATTTCACAGCAGCATCAGCAGCCGTAGCAGCAGCACTGACACTCGGAACAATCTGTTTTGCCTGTTTCTATAATGATATATGCAGTCATTTTGTTGGTGTAATTTGTCTTGCAGTAAAAAGATGTTCAAAACCTACAAAACCTACAAAGTCAGGTAGAGACTGTACATCTTCTATGTGAGTACATATTTTCATTGCTGAACTTCATTGTAAATAAAGAAAAATTCCAAAGAGATTCAGCTATGCATAGCTATGCTTAGTATTAACACAAGGAATAAACACTGTCTTCATAGTCCAGTTGCCAACTTTTTGTGTTTTCAGAAAATTACGTGCTATGCTGGTGTCAAAATGTTCAACAGTTTACCTTGCAAACGTACAAGTCCGCTATATGAAAAACTCATTTTAAATTGGTTTTAGGAAGACACTTAAATAGGCACTCCTTTTATTGTATTGATGACTGTCTAATGTTCCAAAGTGACTCATAATCAAATTTGCAGCTGGATATAACAAATCTGATATAACATTTGGTATATATGTGAAATACTTACTGTACTGTATATTGTATGTTGGGTATTTTTATTATGTATTCCACATCCTGTTGCCACTTGTGCTAACTTCTGGATCCATGAAATGCATAACGTGGGTGTGTGTGCGCGCACACAACTGTTGACTCTCATTTTAATAGCATATGTACGTGAACTTGGGACTTTGCCGCCTTTGTATAAAGTGGATTAAAAGAAATTACAGGTTTCTTTTTGAAGTTCAAAACCATCCTTAAGCTGGAGCTGAAGTTAAAAAATTAGCATGTTCCATATTCATCAGTCCCATTGCCCTAAGACTCTTCTTCTGAGTGAATAGAATAAAATTATTCTCATACACTATTACACCTTTTCAGGACTGTCCAGGAATGGATAGATGGAGATGGATATCTGTTAAGAGGCAAAATACTGAACTGGATTAGACATCTTTTGTATATGGTGCTTGATACTGAGAGGGAGTTTAAAGTGGTGAGAGAGTATGCAGATCAAACTAGAAATCAGATTGTTATTAAATATTCATATTTATGGCTGTCAGTCTGGGACTGAATTTATTAGAGTTGAGTGGAGCATGCCAAATTAAGAAAATTAAACAAGCACTATAGTTGGCGATGCTTAACTGACTGAGCAAGAAATAAAATTGCCCTTTAATAGATATTGATGGTTACAGGTTGTTTTAAGAGACAGTGAACCTGCAATCACTCTAATGGTCGGAACAACATGCAATGAGTCGCTGTGTATTGATCTGGTTCCCTGTTTGATGTTTGATGGGAAGAATTTGCCAGCGAATATCCGGAAACATCTTAATGCATTGCATTTGGAAATTGAAGAATCTCAGGTATGTATCAGTTTTTGCAATTATCCATGCCAATTAAGCAGTAGACTGATGAGCTAAATATGTTTTGAGGTTATGATGGTGGTGACTATGAAGATAACTGTCTTGTGGAATGTGATGCCTTGTGGTCTGATAGGTACATACCAGTGATTCGAGGGGATCTGTTATCTCTGTCTATCCTGATGATGGAGGCAACAGGTTGCTCTAAAACTGTGGTATGTCATCATACCTTAGTGGCATTTACTGTTGTAATATATTGTGTTTAATTTGGAAGTGATCTATGCATAGCCATAAGGAAGGATGTATCGTTTAACTGCCAGTGTCAGAAAGTTTAGAGTGGTTTGAATGAGCTGAGAATGAAGGAGATGGGACCTTGTATTCACAAAGGGCCACAAAAGACTGGTGTGTACAGTTTTAGTGAGATTTATTTCCAAGTGTGTAACTGAGTTCTGTAATACCTGCAGAATACAAGGATGCGACATACATTACTTTGATAATTCAGCTTCATGTCATCCTTGAAGCACTGAAGAGAGGTCCCAGCTTCTCCATCACTATGAGCACTGAATGTATCTCACTTCATCTGCCTGTTAGAGTCTCTGTCAAACATTCACTTTGTTTTGCATAAAATGTGGCTTTTTTTCTGACAGAAATGGTCTGTAATCCCAAAGGGACCAAGAGAAATTGCAGGTTGTGAAGAGTTTGTCACTGGTGAAAATGAAGATGATGGAAGAGAATGGAGAATGTCATTTTATGAATATGAGAGGAAGCTGATGACTGGCCTGGATGGTATGAAACCTACCATCAAACTTCTGAAGGTACTGTACAAATTTTACGTGTTGTGGGAAACAAGTCAGATGTAAATACCGTATATCGGACATTGCGTGGTACTCAGAAGATTTGCACTCTATTTTGTCTTTCCTTCTGGTTTTCTGTATGAGTAGATGGGTGCTCAGGCTGTAATATGTTTTGTTCTGTTCTAAAGGACAAGTATTATTATACAAGTACAACTACTTGCATTACATGATGTATTTTCAAGTATTCGCTGCAATGTTCCGTCTAAGCTGTGCGGGTGCGAGGCTGCGCGCTAACTGAAATGCTCCCATGCACACTGAATTGTTTCCGCGCAGCTGAAATTTTCTTATTATGCATATTACAAAGAAACTTCTAAAGTGCTGCACAGTTGTCAGGTACTGTAAAAATTCTCTGCTCACAGCAGTAGCAGGTCTGCACAGCTGTAAAAAATTATAGGGAACATTGATTGGTTGGTAGTTCTGTGAGGAAGATGAGATGCATGAGGCATGTAGAATGCATGGGAGAGATGAAAAATACATACAGATTTTTAGTTTCACATCATGAAGGGAAGAGACCACTTTGGAGAACTTTACGTAGATGGAGAAGGATAATAGTAAAATGGATCCTTTGGAAATAGGTTGGGGCAATGTATACTAAACTCATGTAGCTCAAGATTTTATCCAGTGGCATGTTCTTATAGACACTGTGAGGAACTTTCAGTTCCATAAAAATGGGACATCTCATCAGCTGAGCGACTATAAGCTTCTAAGAATACCACTCTTTGGTGGAGGTGTAGTAATCTGCATCAGCAAAGTTTACATGTATGGGACACTGTAGATTAGGCTTTAAAAGTGACACCATTTCTGTTTTGTCCTCATTAGAAATGTCAAACATTATACTTGTACTTTAGCAATTCCTGAACTTTTGTTCATGCAGAACTCTTTTTAAGGACAAGAGCATGACTCTCATGGATATAAATTAGAGACATTTATTCTGCATGGAACAGTAACACAATTTATCTCTTGAAGAATACAGATTTCAAAACCACTGGCAGAGTTTGCAGATGTCTGGACTGTGACATTATTTTCAACATTTCAGTGATACTCAGTGTTTCATCAATTTTTATCCCCATGCTCCAGTTTTCTTCATTTGTTGAACCTGTTATGACCTTCTCACCAAGTGTAATCTTTACAACTGTGTGCTGGTAATAACAGAAGAGACCACAATTCACAAGTTTTGTCTTGTTAATATTGTTACAGCTGTTACGAGATATAGGGCAACACACCATTCTGGCCAGCTACTACATCAAGACTGTGTTCTTATGGGAAATTGACCGCAAGAACATTCAAATGTGGCATGAGAAAGACCATGGTTATCTGTTTGTATATGTTAGTTCTGATTTCTTTAGTAGCCTTGTTGGAACTGTAGTATAAGTCAAACTTTTTATGTTATGGTTAGAGTATAGTAGAATTCCTTTAATCTGGCGCCCATGGGACTGGAAATGTGCTGGATTATCAAATGTTTTGAATTATCAGACAGTACCTATACTGACCCAAGTTGCTACAGGTAATTTTTTGTTACTGCTCCTGCACTTGGGCTGTACAACTAATCAGAGGAGTATTCCATTTGGATAGTCAAGTTTGATTGTCATCGTAAATTTGGGTTGGCAAAAATGTATGCTGTTTAGCAAGATAGTGGAATAATTCATTATACTGTTCTGCAGTGTCATTATCAGCAGACAGCATCTCATCACTAATATCCAGCTTTCTAATGACATGACATTCTTTAAAATTTCGCAGCCAGCCCTCAAATAATGTGGACTTGTCAGTTATTTCCATTTCATCATATCTTTTTCAATTATCATAAGCCCAGTCATGGATCTTCCTTCAGAATGTGTTGCTGTAAACCACTTACACAGCACCTTGGCCAATTGCTCTAATGCAGGCTGCTTCAGTATCTTTTATTTGAAAGTCTGTTCATCATTCCACTTGATGCCATAAGCACTGTAATAGGTCATTCTGTTTCTTTATATCATAGATGGTTGACAATACACCGTTGTGTGAATCCGTATCCACACTTTGGCTTTTGTCACTTTCAACCCTCCTAATTATTTCAAGTCTCTGATGAATGGTTAGTGATATGCATTTTCGCTTGCCAGCAGTGCCTTGTTTACTCATGGGTTCAACAAAGTTCAGACAACCCAGGATAAAAGCATAGAATCAGTATGTGTACCAGATGTTAGTGATGGCGAACCTTCTGGTCTTGGGACTGTTTACCTCAACTGCCGAATTATCAGGATTTCCAGAGTATTACTAACTGGATTAAAGACATTCTACTCTATATTGTTTTTGGAGCTACCTTGCAATAGGATAATCATCTTATATGTGCTAAGACACTAGCTGTGCAGCGTGAATACAAGAAATTACAGTCTGTTTATGTGTGGGATTAAATACAGGTATCACGTTATAACTGATTGATCCTATATCAGGGTTGTTTAAAATGGAAATATGCTTACTAATTCTACAACGACAAGTTCTCCTCCTCCTTCTCTTCCTCATCCTCCTCCTTCGCTCCCCCTCGCCCTTCCCCTCCCCTATTAGCTGTACAACCCTTTGTGGGTTTTGGCTTTCTCAACCAGATCATTCGAAGCTTTCCTATGCAGCGCCAGTTCTTTCCAATTATTCACATTTATCACCTTCAAATTGTTACACACATCATCCAACCATCTTATTCTTGGTCTTACCACCACCACCACCACCACCACCACCAATAATAATAAGAATAAGAACAAGAATACGGCCGCTGCCACCACTACTGCCGCTGCCACCGCCACCTCCAACACCACCACCGCCGCCGCCGCCGCCACCACCAACACCAATGAGTTTCTCTGAAGTCATTCTTCAGGGATACCAAAGTGAGCAAAGAGCTTCACAGTCGCCCATCTTCTTACCATAACTGTGTTCTCGTCCTTCTCATGCTCTTTTCCTTCCTTTCTTTCTTTCTTTCTTTCTTTCTTTCTTTCTTTCTTTCTTTCTTCCTTCCTTCCTTCCTTCCTTCCTTCCTTCCTTCCTTCCTTTCTTTCTTTCCGCTCCTCCTCTTCCTAGAGCAATTTGCTTCTTATTACATGTAAATAATAGGAAATAACTTTTTGATGAATTTTGTTTAAAGCTAAACAAATAGTGCATCTGGTAATTGTTTGCTTGGCATGTGTGGGTGAGAAGTTTTTTACATTCCAGATGTTGAAGATTTTCGAGCAGTATGTGCAAAGGAGGTATATCCCATTCTTCTGGGATGGACGCCATAATCTTGTAAGTCACATAACATGCAGGGGTATGGAAAAAGTGCGTAATTATCTGCAAGAGAGGAGAATTGGCCTGGAGGAAGCCCTTAGAACCCACAAGCATGATCCAATCAAAGTGCTGTACAAAATGTTCAAATAGTGAGTTCTCTTGCAAGATTTGTTGCATGAACAAATGCGTGCACTCATACACTCACATATACAGTGAAATCCTCTTAAGATGTTTTTAAAAATTTTACAAATTTCGGTTAGTAAGTAGGAAAATGGCTTAAAAGGGTATGCCTGAAAATTTCATAGTTTGTTATTCTGTACTGAAGTTGACATTTGCTTTACTATGAAATTATTCCATATAAATGTTGCATTAAACATTTTGTTTTAACCATTTAAAGGGGTATTTTCTTTGGTGATTTTAACACATTGTTGATCACAACAAAAGATTTTTATACAAACACAGGTAGTAGATGAAGAGCCCATTCTTGCTGGAACCATTCCATAAATACTGATTTCTACCTAATATGTTTTGCTGTTTTCACGTTTTCCTAGCTCAGCAGTTCACTTACAGACATTGTACTCTGTTTTGTATTTCAAGTTGACATAAAAATGCCAAGGTCTTAAGTGATTTTTTTTGTGAAGAAAATTTTAAGTAGCAGCTAGTGTGTTTATGATCTCTGTCTTTTCTTGAACGAAGAGCAGCTTATATTTCTTACATTGTATTCATATCACACATTTAATAACTAGTCACTCTACAGGATGAAAATATCCAACAGAAATAAATAGTTTGAATCAAACACAAAATATATATACATTTTTCACACAGAATACTTCAAACTATTGAAGTTAAAGTAAAACATTCACAGTCACAACATGCACCATTCAACCCCTGCTTATTCACATAGTAGAGTGGATACGTGCCATGATGTTGCATCACGAAGTGTGAAGTGCATTCATGGAAATAGGCGGCAGTGGAGTGGAAACATTTAATCATTTCCTGCTAGACACTTCCACGAATCAACATTGAGTTTGTAAACTGTGCCTTTCATCTGTGGTGAAAACATCCTTGGAGATTAACGTTTATGAACTGGGAGGGTTATTTTGTCACTGTGTGTCTGTAAAAAATTGAAGAAATAGGAAATTGTTTAAAATTTTGTTGCAGAGACTTATGAAGTGGGTTAAAAACTTGTTGCATCATGAATTTTTCTTGCTTCTTAGGTGGGAAATTCTTTCAAGAGGGAAACATATCATAAAGGGCAAAGTGTATGTCAGTCATATGGAAAAGTTTAGTTACTAAATTATTCTAAAGTCATAGACTCTAAAATGTTAGAATACTTAAGTACCTATCCTGTCTATGACTTATTAGAAATGATAACATCTTAAGCAGGATCACCTAAGGTGGGTTTCTCTGTACTAAATGATTTCATTGTGAACTTTTTTTATCTGCCATTTTAACCCCTCTCATGTTGTGGAAATTTACCAAAATTTATTTAAACCATTAATTTTAAATTGTTTTCACCATGCATTTTTTATTGCAAAATTAAGACACCAACAAATGCACTATATACATGATAATAAAAACATTATCACATCACTGTTACACTTTTTCATCCAACATGTTTCAATGTCCACATGACGTCATTGTTGAGTACCACACTGGACTCACACACTGTCACCAAAATCAACTACCAAAATACTACGGAGCTATTTCAGCATATAGGCCTATATAAACACATCAAACCTATGGCTTACACCATTGGGACCCACTTACATATACACTCCAACGTACTGATGTACATTTTTACGTTGTATTCACCGTGCATTTTCTTAATATAATAACAATAATCACCAACCAATGCACTAGTATATAATTTTTATTTAACACTCACTATCCTGACATGTTTCAACACCTGTTTGCGTCATCTTCAGGGGATTGTCCCTTTCTTAACACAAGACACTCGTCATATTTAAAAAGTGGCTAAAATTAATGTCGAGTTGAATGTTGACAGAACTGGTTTCAGTATGAAAAAAGTAAGATGTTAAAATCTTTAAAGGTTAAAAACTATTTACACCACACAATACACAGAGGAAAACTATGCCACATTTGTGCAGTTGTCTGCCATGGGTTGAAGTAGGTTCACATGTGTTCGGCGGTAGTCTTGTTTGTTTCATGGGGTCATCTGTAGTATGCTTGTTGTGTCATTCTTGGTCAGATACTGTCTGTGTACCATGAGACACTGTCCTTTTAAACTGCTTAGAGGTCTTCAGATTTTTATCCTTTCCAGTAGTTGGTTAAAAAGTTTTATACCCAAATTTATGACACTTTTTTGGTACAAGGCTGTGTTACAGATTGAGATGTGAAAATCATTTTTACCTCTTGTATTGTAATTACGTAACTGAGAGTTATATATTATAAATTTGCTGCTCCTTTTTATGAAACGCAATACATCTAAGATGTATAATGAAATCGTTGTTAAAATTTTATGGATCTTAAAAAAAACACTCCTGCATGATGGAAGCACTTTGTGCCCTATTCTCATTTCCTTGAGATACAGGTATGCAATGTGAAGAGGAACTATTATGGATGTGTTTGTACATCTGCTTTATTCTTTCAATGCTGTTGTGACAGAGTACTTTGAATACGCTTGTCATAATATAGAAAAATGTAATTTTTGAGGATTTTGTGAGTGCATTCAAACCGCTGTCTTTTAAATAACTGAAAACTAGTGACTGATAAAGGAAGTCTGTGACTTCGTTAGTAGAATGGTGGAACTACAAGCTGCATGACCAAAGATTGATTCTTGGCAAAAGCATTGGTTCTTCCACTTTCACTATACAGTGGATACCAAAACGGTTTTATGAGTGGAGGGAAGTGTACAGAGGATGATGTTATTTTGCTTATTCCAGAGGTTATGTAGATCAAAGCTGTGACCCTACATTCTCTTGTGATATTTTTAACAAGCTGAGATTTTGTAGATTCTAGAGTCTACTTGTAAAATGTTCAAGAAAGGCATCTTGCATATTACTATGGGCACACATGGAAATACGTATGGTGCCTGCCATTATTGTCATGCTGTCTGTCGGTCTGTTTACTGGTATATTAGGATACTATTTTCAAAGTTTTCCTTATCTCCTCTCTGTGTTACAAACTTCCAAACAGTGCAGTTTCTTAACTGGGAATATGAAAACTTGCAGCCACTTTTAGTCACCCTACTGGCATTGCTGATGCATTGGATGCCACTGTTTGAAAGATTCCACTGGGAATGAATTCTTATTTTTTGTCAGTTTTAAGAGTTGTTATAAAACATGTTTTAAATGTTTTTGCTAATGGGGACATGTAATTTGTCACCTACTGGATATGTCTCCAGCTGTCTGTAGGTTTTCACAATTGTATTATTTATTTATTTATTTTTAAAGCTTCATTAATATGTAGTTATAACTGTGCTAAGAAGTGAGGAGTGGAATTAGGAATTAATGTCATGAGTTTTTTAGTATGATTTACTGACTGCATTTTGCACCATCTCATACTGCTATATGTGTGAAAAATGTCAGTGTTATATGCTACATGACATAGCAACCAAAGACAAACCATATCCATATGCTGTCAGCTTGTATATGTAGTAGACTAAGGGGATGATTAGAAAAGTATATTAAAGTATATAAAAGTATATTCCTGCCCCACAAGCTTTCATAGCATGACATTAAAGCACAATGATGATCATGCATAAGAGCACTGTTCTCATTTGTGAAACTGATAATGTTTTTTCTTTAAACAGTGAAAAACCACATCTGGAGAATTACACACAAATATCTAAGTATGATGTACGATGCTTGGTAGAAGATGAAGAGGAGGAAGAAAAGCAGCCACTGCTACAGAAACAAAACAAAGTATCATGTTTCAACTGGAAGAGTCTTTTACTTCTTGGAGTTGGTTCTCTGGCCATGATAGGAGGTGTTGTGTTATATGCAACACGGGGTAAGACAGAAGGTCAATGAAACTGACAATAACAATGATATAAATTATGATGTTAAGACAGCGTACCATTTATTGTCCCATAAGTATAAAATGCATTTTTTTAGCCATTGTGTATCATTTGTCCCAGTACTCAGTTTTTATTTAATCAGTTATGAATATTTTATTGCCTCACCTGCTTAATGGAAGTCTGAAGATTAAAGTTATGGAAACTGAGTGCAAACTGGTCATTCCTTACATGGAACCTCTACCCTTGTTGATGTTTAAGCTAACAATGCTTTAGTGTTGATGTTGATCTGGTTTTTCAGTGCTGGCAACTTGTGGATGCAGGCTGTATTTCCAGGGCTGATGGGGAGTATGCTGCCTCCAAGTGAGTAGGGTTAGTAGATGAAGGTTCAAGACTTCTGGAATGTGATGCTATGTCACTGGGTAGGTAGACCCTGACATCTCAGACCCTGAAGATAAAGGTACTAGGATTGTTTGAAATATTGAAAACTACTCTGCCAACGACACAGTTCCACACTGCAGAAGACTTGAATCTTTAGCAACACCACTGTAAGAACCTCAAGGGTTAGTAGATACTGGGGTTTTGTGGGCAGGTGGTTCTCAGTGGCAAGGAAAGAGAAGAGGAGCTAGGATCCTGTATTGGTCAACAGCAATGGGTAACGAGTAATTTTGCAAGATGCCTTTCTTTAGGGCTATAGTGTGAACCATAACCACTGGCACGTGTTAATCCAAAGCAATTGCCCATCGAGATGCGCGCGCGTGCGCACACACACGCACGCACGCACGCACGAGGCTTGCATAATTTTATCTGCTGTGTCTGAGTTGCCTGGCTGTGGGGTTTTGTTTGATGGTAGGTGTGAACAGGAGTGCTAAGGTAAGAATCTGAGGAATGGTGAATGATAAAGGCAGTTTGGCCTGAAAATGGGAATGAATGAAATCAGGAAGCTGTTGATGCTCTTTCTGGCCTTGGAAGGATTCCTTGCATTGTCATATCGCTGTGGTATCTTGTCTGTTGCTCAAGGGTGCTATGATCCTTCTCCTCCAGATGGGACATTATTGGTAGCATGTTCTTCAGTTCAAGTTATGGCGCAGCTTGTTCTTCTTCACTTATGAATGTCTGCATCTGTAATCGGGTAGCTTTGCTAATGTCATTGTGTTATATCTAGTGGTCCAGATTTATTGAATACTCCACCACCATTGAGCATTTTTGACGATAAGGTTAGAAGTCTGTGGTGCTCCTTCATGCATTTGTCTATTTTGCTACATGTTTTACCCATGTAGATGGCCCTGCACTCACATGGAGTCATGTAGACACTTGACAACAGGATCAGCATCAACATCAAATTGGTATGAATGCTTAAACCAGCAATGCTTTAACTGTCTTTCAGACAAAACCAGTTGATACCATCCAACCTAACCTAAATGTGTTTTTTGAGGAACATATTTGACATTGTGAAAGACACGTTTTTTCTCTAAGGTATTTGGAAGGTTTGGTGATATGAATATTTTGTTATCTGCAGAGAATTGCCTTTGAAGTCACCAGCAGGTATGGTAATTTTTTTTTCAACTGGCTGCATTACAAATCATGCACATGGTATGAAGCATTGTACATTGTATGTAACTTCAGAAACAGCAGTTCTCTGTGCATTAAGAGAAGTGAACCAAATATGAACATGGTTTCTTTTCCTCAGTATCTGATTTTACATCTACTTTGCCAACCTGGTAACACTTCTGAGTTGTATTTGGGAGGTGTCCAGTGTGAAGCTCAGCACTGACACATCTGAGAGATTTTCATGATTTTCGTCAGACACTTCAGGAAAATGCCAGTAGGCTTTCATCGCTTCCTTCCACATCCTTTGCAATTCATTATTCACCATTACCTAGTTATTCAGTGCTGTGTAGTCAGAGCTGCTGATAGCATTGTGAAATAAACTAAAAAGAAAGTGAACACTTACACTGGCACTGGCAGGAGCAATGGCAGCAAAAGAAGAGAAGTGAGGAGGAGGAGGGAAGAAGACAAGGAGAGGAGAATAGAAGGAGGATGAGGGGAAGAAGAAAATACACAGATGAAGGAGGAGGAGAGAGAGTAATGATGCTGATGATTGTAATTGTTATCATCACTTGTAGGTGGGGGCTTACTGATATCTGGGATGACAAATTTTAGTTGGACAAAGAAGACATTGTAACAAAGAACTAAAATGTATGTTGTGTAGTGATGTTTTCTTCATTTCCTGGTAATTTGATTAAAAAAAGTAATATGTTATTTGATTTTTGGATGATTGGTGGATGGAGTGATTTGCTTTTATAAATCTGTGCTAATATTTGATGGGTATTCAGTTTTGGCTGTAATGTGCCTCTCGTGTGTGTCCTAGTAACAGATTTAAATTTTTTTTCTTATGTGAAACAGATGTCCTGTTATGTTTAACATCCGCTCCCCTTCCTAAAAGTATACGTTATGTGAATGTCTGTGACTGTGGCTGTGTCATGACAAAAGTCTGACTTATTTTGCTGTTATAATCATATGTGTTGTATTCAGTATTTCAGTTTCAGTTATAATCTTCCTTCCTTTCTTTATAAATCAAAAATCGTAGTAGTAACATCACATCTGTGTGTCCATCCTCCACAATAACTTTTCAACTAACTGATGTGCTTTTATTAAATTTGGTATGAGTAGCATGCTGCTAGAAGACTCCCCATTTTGTAATAGGTGTATTTTACCATCATCACTGAAAACTTGATAACTGCACAAATTTGTAAGATGGGAGCTACACGAGTACCATATAACTCACTCACTTCCTATTATTTGTATGAAAATATTTACAAAACAAGACTTTTGAATGAAATTATTCAGTAGTTGCCTGAAATAACTTGGTGATATTTTATACTATTTCAGGCATATGCATTGCCTAGAGACTTGTACAGAAGCACAAGTAAATTTAAGAAAGGTTACCAAATTAAAACGAACTTGGTAAAGAATGGAAAGGTTGACTTCTTGCAGATTGCCACAGTATTTTGAGTATGTGGAAGAATCACTTCTGTCAGTTAGTGAATGTACCTAGGGGTGATGAGTGTTAGGTAGGCTGAAATACATATGTTTGAGCCACTTGTAACTCTGAGGCCGAGATGACTATTGAAGAGTTAGAAAGGTATAAATTGCCAGTTACAGAACAAATTCTGGCAGAACTGATCCATGCAGGAGGAAAGAGCTTTGTGTTCTGAAATGTACAAAATATAATTCTCTTTTGAATGAAGAAAAGGTGAATCAGTTGTGGAAGGAGTCTATTACAGTACCTATATGTAAGAAGAGTGACGAAAGATTGTATTCATCATCACAGCAGATCAGTTTTACCAGCTGCATACAGAATTTTATCTAATGTTCTTACAGTTTTGAGTTATAAAAAATTATGAGAGTTCATTAGTGTGGATTGAAATCTGATGCGCCAACTACTGATCAGATATTCTACACTTGTCAGATGCACGAGGTAAAAATGAGAGCACAGTTAGACAGTACACCAGGTGCTGAGTGCTCTCTTCAGGGATATATAATGTTTTGCAGATTTCTATGTATTTACCAGCATTTCAGAGAAGCTTGCTACAGCCTTCTTTGTGGTAGATTGATTGAACTGTTTTTAAATAAAACTTGTAGTAAAGGCCATGTAGGTAAACACTTATGTGATACGTGTCCTATTGAGAACGACTTGAAACAAAGAGATGCTTTTTCACCCTTGAGAACTCGTCTGCTCAGCCTTTTATGTGGCATGGGCAACTTTGGCAAAATTTAGTCTGCATGTTTGTAACATGAAATTCGGTACACATAGTGAAGAATTAATAAGCATACATGAAACTGTATGTATAATTGTAACTATTTTTTTTTATCTAGCATGTGCAATAAAAGAATATACTAACAGTAATAGGAAAAATGTACAAAAGATGCAATTCAGAAGTTTGGCTAGGGTGTTGCTATTTTTAGCACATTTTTACAAAATAAGTTAGTAAATGTAGTGTATGTCTCCATTATTAAACATGCCACAAATTTTCAAAATTGCTTTAGCTGTATATTTTGACTTTTCAAGGGAAAGTGTTAAAAATCATGTTCTCATTTCAAATTTCTTAATGGGCAACATAGCGATATGTCGAGGGCAACATCTTGCCAATGAGATGGGATGGGCAGGCCTGCTTCACAATATGCCGTTAGGAAGGCCCAAGAAAACCAGGAGGGATTTAAATTCAATATAACACTTGGTCTGTACTGATCACGTTAATTTATGAGACAGAAATATAAACACTGTAGAGAAATTATATTACAGTAGTTGCTGGTAATGAGGTTGGTCTGAGAGTAAATGCTGAGGAATCAGAGCATGTGTTCATGTGCTTCACCTGAATGTGGGCAAAGTCACATAAAGGCAGCTAGTAAGTCCTCAGAAAGTGTGGCAAAACAAAATATTAAAGGAAGAATATATTGCTGAGAGTGTTGGGGTACAGGTTGCTGGAGAGAACATTTGAACTAAGAAGAGGGAAGCAACAGGAGGCTGTAAAAATGAGCATCATTGTCTATCCATGCCATATGTCATTTGGATGATTAAGTAATGGAGAACAAGGTGGCTGGGTTATGTAGCATGCTTGGGAGGGAATAGAAATTTATGCAGTGTTGGGAAAGCCCAAAGGATAGACGCCACTTCTGAGACTTAGATGTAAATGGGAGGGTAATATTAACCCTTTAAAAATGAAGCATATCTGTTTTATATAAGGACTGAGTGCGTACCGCACTGTAAACACTCTCCACTTCGGTTTTAAAAATTAATCTCTTAATGTTTTGTAAGGCAAAAGTTGCTGTTTGTTCTGAGATCCGTACAAAACACATAAACACAATGTGGGCATCATGTAGAATTTTTTAATGTTACACCTGGTGGTACGTAAAGTTACCGCTAGGCTTTAAAAGGTTAAGATGGATATTGAAGAAATAAGGTGGGAGGGTTTGGAATAGTTTCATATTACTCAGGAAAGAGTGATGTGCTTTTGTTACTATGGTAATGAACCTTCAGGTTGCATAAAATTCAGAGACTTTAATAGCTAAGCAACTGGTGTAGGGTTGTTATTGGTGTACTATATTAGCATACCACCCAATGAGAATTATTATACATGAGATATGTAATTCTGAAATTAAGAAAGAGTGCTGTTCTACTACTGCTGCTGCTGCTGCTGCTGCTACTCCTCCTCCTCCTCCTCCTCCTACTACTACTACTACTACTACTACTACTACTATTACTACTACTACTGATGATGATGATGATGATGATGACGACGACAACAACAGGAACAGCAACAACACTTGTGCTGTGGCTGTTCAGTTGGACCAAACATGGTAGAGTTCCCCTTGTTTTACCTTTTACTGGACCTTCTCCAAAATGTCGTATGTTCAGAATGTCATATTTCAATTAGACAGAGGATAAAGTAGAACTGTTTTGCCATAGTAATAACATGACACATGTGAATACTGAGTTTTTGCATATTATTTAGATGAACATAAGGGGGCCACATCTAGCTGTAGTCTGTCAGAAGACAAGATGCCACATTGTGCTTAGATAGACAAATTCTTAATATGAAAGTTTCATTAACAGAGCCTCCTTAACCCATTGTATGCTAATAACAAGCTTACTCGTGAGCACAATAGAATGCCAAAGGGCTACTTCAGGAGTCTGGATCTACCTTTTACACTTGTGTAGGTTTGTTAAGTCTACGAAGTATGTCACACTAGGTCTTCAGGACTTAACATGCCATACATGAATAGTTGCACTGTATAGACCATGCACATAAGGTATATGTTTGCAACTTCATATCACAAATTATTACTTCTGGAAAAATAACTTGGATAAAAAATTGGTTTTAGACTAGTGATTTAAATAAACTTATTGAAGCATGTGTTTTCTGCAGTATATCTTTCTTCAATGGCAATTCAGTATTTTAATGTTTTTACATATTCTGTATAGGGCTTTTTTTTATGTAATTAGATTTATTCATGAATATGTAATATGTGTTGTACATTTTGGAACTGTGTGTATGTCATGGTTTTAGTTTATTGATTTTATGGTAAAGTTGCATAATGAATTGTCTCTGAGGTTTGTTGCTATGGAAATTCAGATTCCAAAATCAACAAGCATTTCTGATGGGTGTGGATAAAGAGGTGTAGAAACTAAACAGGACAGAGAAAGAAAGACTGTGACTGCGTTACAATAATAACACAGTGTTTGTAAAAAACTTTAAATGATTATGTTGTCATGTGTGTGTGTGTGTGTGTGTGTGTGTAGTGCTTATTATTACTTACATTTTGCAGTATGTTAAACATTTTGTGAATGGGCAACAAGAACTGTACAATGATGGGGTTAAAGTTCTAATCTCTAATGTATTAAAAATTACAGAAGTTTAAACATACATACTTTCCATGCAAAAATCTATGAAGTAGATTATCATAAACAGATAGTGTAATTTAATGAATGCTTTGCAAGAGTAGGTGCGCGCGCGCGCGCGCGCGCGCACACACACACACACACACACACACACACACACACACACACACACACACACACACCTATTTGGGAATCTCCATGTTTCAATGTACCCCAGTCAGAAAAAATTCTGAATTGTGTTAGGTGATTTTACTTCAACTTTCTGTCTTCTGCTAGTTAAATAGGACCTGAACCAATGTTCATATATTCCGTGCATTTCATAGAAATGCAATTTAACTAACAACATTTCATGGTTTATGCAATCAAAAGCCTTTGCCAGATCACAGAAAATTCCTCCAACATGCATTTTTTGGTTAATAGATTGAAATACACTGTCTGTCAGTTACGTTAAATTAGTTGATTTTTCTCGTAATAAAAGGACTTTAAATCATAAATGTTGACCAGGCATATACAGGAAAACTTTACAGACTACATAGTCTGCTGACTTACTTGTTTTAAATCTTTAATTCAGTGATTAAAAATTCCTTCATGTAGCTGACATATCAAACTGGGGGATATTAGTATGTAACAGTTTCTTTGCTCAGTGTTGCTGTTAAATTAAATCTAAGAAACTAGAATGTGATCAACTTGTGATAAAGCAGAGAATGATCAAGTGCTGTATGTTTATGATTTTCTTTTCTTGAGCTACTTCTTGGTGGGTGGGTGAGTGGGGGTGGGGGATATATTTTCTTGCAAATTTTAAATGATCCATAACTGTGCATTGAACAATTAGTTTACAACAAATTAGAGTGCACAACAAATGCATCATTAAAATGTAATATTTTACATCTGTGCATGGTTCACAGACTTTTGTAACATCTCAATGTATCCATGCTTTGTAATGCACCTCCCTGAGGATGACCACATGAATGGCTGAAACATGTGGGAGGTCTACCGTGTCTATAATATATTTTCATACACTTTTCTGCATTTGTTGGTTTCAGCTACCATGTATATATTTTCTTATATTTGCAAGATGTAATTTCCATACAGCCATATTATGCAATGGCTTGATGTATTTTTGGTTTATGCTATATTAAATTCAGATTGTTGCATTTCTGTTTGTCAGGGATATTGTCTGATGTTTGCGGTACATTATCAGATGTAGAAGCATGAAAGTGCATATGTGTGGTAATTTCGTGGGAGTTCTGTGACCAAAATGAATAGAGCAACTATTTGGCAAGTGGCCTTAAATGTGCTTGTTTATGTTGAGACTCATATGTCTGTTGCTTGCAGCAGAATTATTCATTTTCCAGTTGAGTAGCTTGTGTAATAGGTCTTGGAAGAAAGCACACAGTGTATGGTAGGTCATGAAGTGGGGAATGGATAACCTTGAGCAATGGGCTATACCAGTAATCGAATCTTGCCAGTGATTGAGAAACTGTTTGACAGAAGCATTCCAGATGCTTTGGAGAGGGTCTGGAAAATGGGTGGTGGCCATTTTCAAAGTGTTGTGAGTGGTTTCCTGGGTTCAAGGTTAGTCATGAACTATTTGAATTTGACAAGCTGTATGCTAGATATCTTGTGGGCTGTCTTGCAGTCCGCAGCAAGCAGTGAAGAGGCTGAGGTGCTACACATATTACCATACAAAGGCATATCCCAACCTTTCCTAGAGTCAACACTAGGAGTGAAAATGGCAACTAGTAAAACTTTGTGCCAGTATGTGCTGTGATATGTCTATCATCTGAGTCAGTCTGGTAACTTTGCAGCAATAACTGTATGAATTTTCTGTCAGCAGCTGTTTATTACTATTCATGTTAAGTCTGATCCATGATTTTCTGATGGCTGATTTGAAGGAATGACACATTCACATTATGTTTTGCTTCAGAACTGGGGAAATTGCATCAGATGTTATGAAACTTTCAGAGCACATTTAGGTGACAGTGTTATAGGGAGAACACAGAGTTATGAGTGTTTTTTAATTGAAATATGAGGACACTTTGATTGAAGACTGTGAGTATTCAGGTCATTGCTTCATGTATTGCACAGATAAAAGTATGGAGGAAGTGTGCAAAATCATTAACTAAGACCAACGACATATCATTTTGGAGATTGCTGGCATGTTAGATCTCTTGTGTGGAACATACCAGTGAATTCTAAGGGATGGCGTGAACATGTGGCACTGATCTGTGTGAAGTTTGTGCCTGTGTTCATGCACACTGCTTTGTCAGTGCGGGCGTCTAAAAGCATCATTGTGATCCTCCATCTTTACTCACCTCATTTGGTCCCTCGTAGCATCTCTTGTTTCTGAGAACAAAATTGCAGCTCTCAGTGCATTGTTTCCAGGATGTCCCTGATATTTATGAACATTCAGTGACTGTCCTGCACACGGGTCTAAAAATTCAATTCCTGCAGTGCTTTTGGCAGTGGCAGAAACAGTGGAGAGACTGCATAAACTTTGAAGGTGACTGACTACTTTGAAGGAAGACAGCAGTGGCCAGTAAAAAAGCTAGCATATATGTTGTTCCCAACTCAGTCCAGGAACTTTCTGATGTGTCGTTGTATAGTCGTGGAAACATCACATGTTCCATTACCTCCACAATTTTAATTACTTGTGGTACCAATAGCCATAACTGGTATCATTGTGGAAATGACTGCTGCACCACTGGATCATTCCATATCTTAAGGTAGTTGTGACAAATCTGGTGCAGCTAGGGCGGTAGGGAGCTGAACTGTCAAAATGCCTGGCAATTACAGTATGTAATGGAGAGTTCCTAACGTATGAGGAGAGCATTGTGAGAAAGATGCAGGAAATTGTGCACTGTCATCACAGAGTCGAAACATTTGCTGGTAAAGTTGAATTTCAGTTGGTAATTGTGTCACCATCCTCAGCAAGGATTGGAAGATGTGTTGAGTCTGCCACAATATACCAAGAATGGTGGTGCTGGAATAGTGCAACTGTTGTGCTCATCAATGCTGTAGATAATGTCTTTCCTACAGATATCATTGAAGGTAATGAGATCTCTTGTATGCTGCATGATTCTAAAGTAAATGATGCTCCTGTGTGTGGAATTTCTTCATTATTGTTGAGAGCTGTGAACACTGGCCAGAGTTTGTGACAAGGAAGTCAATGTTGAAGTACTTTTTTGACTGGCATTGTGTTGTGCACTACGGCTTCATTCCTGAGTGTACTATGGCCAACAAGGAGACATACTTGGAGGTACTTTCCCATATGCAGGAGGCAGATTTCCTGAATAATTCTGAATATTGCATGCTTGTGCAATGTTGTCTCTTGGCAGGTGCTTGCCCTTATGCAGCAGGCAGATTTTCTGAAGAATTCTGATGATTGGGTGCTTGTGCATTGTTCTCTCTTGGTATATCAGTTGCTGTTTTTTGGCATAAACTTGCCAAGTATGGGATTGTGATGCTTCTCCTCCTACCTCACACTCTGCAATTTTTAGTTGTAGGTATAGGATCAGCCAAGTGGTTGGCACATCCAGGATATAGCAAAGGTTCAGTTGACTTCAAAGATCTTATTGTCAGATACTGCATGTGAAGAATTTGAGAAACATTTCAGACAGGTGTCTGAATAATGGTACAGGTTGGTAGCTACTAACCGTCAACACTTTTACGTTTTTGCATCTGAGGGCTTCTTTTTGTGACAGAATTCGAAATATGGCGTCTGTCCTGGAACTTTCTGAAGCTAGCATTCACAGCCATAGAACTGGTTTTATATGTATGTGTACATGTGTTTGTGCATATGTGTGTGTGTCTATATATGTAAAATTTTCCTTATGCGTAACATTTTTCACATGCAGGAATTCCCATTCTGCATCTGAAGCAAGAGTAATATAAGGACAGGCAAAATGGCAAAGGACAAAAAAGGTGGAAAGAAAGGAGGGAAGAAGAAAGCAGAGCCACAAGAGACAGATGTGATGACAGAGGTAGAAAAGGAGCTGTTCCAAATCCAGGTTAATGATTTGCAACAGAAGGTTGAAAGGCAAGTATAAGTACATTATTTAAGAATATTTGTATATTTTAATCTCCAATAGGACATAGCCTCTTAATGGCAGATAGAGGGTCCTGCCACTTATGTGGCAGTGGTTTGGATCTTTTGAATAGGGGCCTACTCTTCAGTTTGTGGGTACCTTATTACAGGGATACATGACCTTCTTGGATTATAAACACGGAGAGATTTGTGTGAAAGTTTAGAGATAACAGCCATTACCAGATTGCCTGGCTGTACAATTATGATGCACTAGGACTGTTGTACGACTCAACAACAAGCAAAATCAGGTAGATTAATCTGGTTATAGTAGTTTCAGTCATCATTGTGCCAATAAAATCCAACTTATTGAGGACTTGTGTATGGAATGTAAAGTATTATACATATATGTGAGAGATGAGCCATTTATTTATTGGCCCTGGGTCTAGTTCACATTTATGTAACTGAGACTTAATGATGGTCAGTTATAATTTGGTGCATCTCATATAAAGCAGAACATGTTACAAGGAGACATGTTATTTTTAGGATGAAGACACGATGCTTGGAACTGGAAATGAGCAATGAAGAATACCAGAAGAAGTATGAACGACTGGATGAAGATAGAGCAGACATTATTGCCTACCTGAAGAGGATCCTGCGAGAGAGGGAAGATGATATCACAGAGTTGAGTGAACGGTTAGCAGGAGTCCAGAAGGTACATGGTAACTCTTTTCTATATAATCACCTATGTTTTGTCTCTCCTTATTTAATACATTAATTATTAGAATAATTACACTAAACTAAAGTTTCAGTGCACTTACATCCTTCTTAAGAACTATTAAGATCATCCCATCTGTTTAACGGTATGCATAGAACATTTCAGTGTTGGTTAAATTTCTAAAAAATAATGGACACTTTACATGAGGACCTACAAGTGTTTCTGTTTGCACCTCAAGTATAACTTGCGTAGTATTTACTGGAGCAAAAAATATTTTGAACAAAAGTTGCAGGGAAGAACATAGCATATATTTTATATTGAATGCACTTTTTCTGTAAGTTTTATGATTTCCAGAATAATTAAACTCTTATGCTGTGCACATATTGTATACAGGGTTAGTCAAACTGAATTATACAACTACAAAAAGGGGAGACAAGATGCCTGTAAACTTTTAATGTGCTCTGATGTCAACATATTTCAAGCACGGGTGGTGAAAGTGCTAATTAGCAATATGCCATTGCCAGTGGAAAAATCATTGCTTGTGGTCTACTACCATGAAACTCAATCACCTACAGTCATGCAGTGATTGTTTGGAACTTAGTGGAGGGAAAATAAAATAAAAAAAACAGTTTGAGGCTTGATCAACAAATGGTATAAACAACATGTGGAAACTGGCTGCAGTTGCAAGGGCAAGAGTACTTGATGTCCCAGCATAGATGAAGCAGCAGTGGAAAGGGTGTAGTGAGCCTACTTTAAGAGTCCATGTAAATGAATGAACAGGGCCAGTAGAGATCCTGCATTGCCTCAGAAATTATTTGGCGTATTCTAGAGAAACAACTTTCAGTACCTCTGTACAAACAATTGCTGCAATCTTTGAAGCTTGATGACAGAGGCAAGAGGTACAAATTTTGTTGCAACCTCCAAGAAGTGATTGATAATTATGACACTACATTGAACAGATTGGTGTATGGCATTGAAACCATATTCAAATATTTGTGGTAAGGTCACTCACCACAGCATCTGTATATAGGAGTCTCAAAACACACACAACTTTATACAGCATGAACAGGACAGTTAGAAACTTAACATTTTCTGTGCAATATCTGTAGGATAAGTGTATGGTCCATTCTTTTCTGCTGAATGTACCATGACAGGTGTAGCCTATCTTGATAAGTTGATTAGTGGCTGCTACCCTAGCTAGTACAAGACAGGAATTTCAACTTCATTTTACAGCAGGACAGGGCTCTGTGCACATTAATCTGTAGACATGATAGTTTCTGAATGAGAGTTCTCAACTCTGTCAGAATGGCTCAGCTATGGATACAGGCCTGACATTGCTATGATGGCCATCAGTATTGCCTAACCTCACTCCCGTGGATTTCTTCTTTGGGTGTGTGAAATATGCTTTGTATGTACCACCATTATGAAGAGATATGGAACAGTTGCAAGAATCTGTCACCATCACTGCTGCCCAAACTGACAAAGAGGTGCTGCAAAATGTGTGGGCAGATATGGGATATGGGGTTCATGTATGCAGGGTCACCCATGGTGCACTAAGTGAAGAATTATGACATAGTACCGAAATTTTAACAATGCTACTACATTTCTGATATAGTTTGTGCTGCTATGTCCTGTATGGCAGCATGATAATCAATTAATTAAAGTTGCACAATTCAGTTTGACTGACTGTCTATTTAACAGTCAGCAGTGGTCTTTTAAACATGTGCAAATATTACCAAAGTCTTCACTACAGCTCTTACTTTATTAACCTTTTAAACTCTGTTTCTTTAAAGGTAATAGAAAAAAAGTGAGCAGTAATGCCAGAATTGTTACAGTACACATACAGTCATTAAGTTGTTATTTCAATGGACAATGAAAAAGAAAACACCTTAAATGGAAAGAAAAGGAGTAGTTAAGAATTTTAAAATCTCTGACAAACACGCACACACACACACACACACACACACACACACACATGTTTGCACACAGCAGCAGCAGCAGTAGTAGTAGCAGCAGCAGCAGCAGCAGCAGTAACAGTAGTATCAGTATCAGTTGTGCAAAATTCTACAAAAGGATTCCTGTTTAGCTGGTAATATATTTCTTTTGGGGAACTCAATGGCAGAAATATCTAGATTCTTGCACTTTGTATTTTCTGTGCAGACCCTGGAGCAAGAGAGAGTGATGTACAAGGAGAAGAATGAGAACTTACAACGTGAATTCAAAGTCATGCATGAGCAATTGACCTCTGAAATCAAACTGCTCAGTGAGTAACCTCTGTCTGAAATAAGTAAAAGTTAGTTTGGTTAAAATTTTCAATAATTGTGCCAGGTGAGAAATTACATTACATTATACTACTTACATTTTTCATACATTTCGTCAGTCCATCAGTGTCACACTATTTTTCATACATTTCATGAATCCATCAGTGTCACACTGACATGGATGTGAAACACATCACAAATTTAAATTGAAGATGAAGGAATTTGTGTTTGATATGAAGGATGGCAGCAAATGTGGATCATGTGTAGCTATAATTGACTATCTGTGGGCAAGCCCCTGTCTTTTTGGTTCAGAAGTAACAGAAACAATCAGAATGGAACATTGTTTTAGGGCTTTAAAATTTGGAGCATGGAATGTTTGAAATTATGGACTGTTTTCAGGGAGGTATGCAACAAATAAATAAATAAATAATGAGTGAGTGAGTGAGTCCCAGTACTGTTGCTTTTAGATAACTGTTTTTATGTGATATATCTGATCCATTTGTCATGAAATTGAGTATAGTGTATTGCTTTCTAATCTGCAGCTGGTAAGCTTAATGCACTGGAGGAATTCCGTCTTCAACGTGATGACCTAATGAAGAAATTTAAGGTACAAGAAGAAGAGATAGCAGCGCAAGAATTACGACACAAACAGACGCTTTATGAAGTGGAGAGAAAGTTCATTACTGGGAAAGACAAGTATGTGTGTGAGTGGCAAAAATACTTGGATTCAGTCTTGTTTTTTTTAACTGCTTTATCTATTGTGTATTGTTTTCTATTATTCATAACAGTTTAATATAACTTGGAGTGGCACATGTCAATTACATGATTATTGTCAGCCTACCAGAAGATTCATAGATCAGAAACTTGATACATTGCATGAACAAATCCCAAATATGGCTTGGTTTAGTTTTGTTTGTTATGTTACAGGCTTAAAAAAGAAATGGATGCAAGGCTCCTTAAGTTGTCCATGGATTTTCAAGATGCTACACATGTTCGTATTGCGGCAACCACACACCGCACAATAAGAGAGAACATTGCTATTAACAATGAGGTAGTTGTTGCATCTGGCCTTGTAATTAAGATAGCTTTGAAAAAAAGTATGAACTACAGTGAACACCCCCTTAAATGTTTGTTGATTCATGGATTTTCTGTGTTTAGCACTGGATTTGTATGGTCAAAATCCCATGATATATTTGATCAGTTCTTTGGCAGTGCTCATCAGAATTCCTATTTAAGTTAATCCCCAGGATTGAAGTAATGCTAGACCCACTACACAATTATCTAGCAATTGATAGGATTCTCAGTGTGAGAACCTTACTTCCATGCTTCTTGCGTTCATGTAGGGTGACATATAGGCACCTTTAAAATTTGGATCTAATTTAATTGTAGCATTTTTACTGTATAATGTACTGGTATGTAATACTGTATTTTGCAGCAGGGTTACAAAGCAAGTTATCACAATTATTACTTATGCAGCATGTTATATTCTTAGCTACAGAAGATGCTGGAGACACAGAGAAATCTAAGAAAGGAAAACGAAATGATGAAAAAGAGAGACAGGGAGTTGAAACTTGAAGTCCGGTTGCGTGAAGAGGAAAGGGATATTGCACTTGCTAAGAATATGGCACAATGTGAGGTAAATACTGTGCAATTGTAGTTTAATCTGGACAACTTAATACTACACCATTAAATGAAGACTGAATTTATCCCAGTGAATGTAGCAGCAATGTGACCATTAAGGTATACAGGCAATCAGAGAAAACTGTGGTCATAGATTCTTTATTACAGCCATTTCCCCTATGGACTTCTATTGTATTATATTTTATCCATCCTTCTTGACAAAATTTGTATACGACACTTTTTTATTTTTATTTTTATTTTTATTTTTACTTTTATTTTAATTTTTATTTTTATTTAACATCAATGTTGCTACATATGTAACATTCAGACAAGTCAACATAGTATGTATGTACAATCGTGCTACAAATAGAAATCATTCGAACGTAGAGCTCGGTAAGTATGATAAAACAATAAATACAGTAGAAAATTCTGAAGATATTAGTTCAAATACTCAGATAAATGTAGCTAAAAATTCATTTCATTTTTACAATAAATTTCAAGATATAATTATTACCATTGACCAGTCATTTTATTTCCAGATTTATCTCTTGCGAATTTCATCAGCATAATCTAAACTACAAACTCATTTTTTATATAAAGTTCACTTAAATTCGTTCAAATATCCATAAACACCACATCTACAACACCTAGACATGTCACTATAATTCCTAAGACATCACAATACAAGTCCAATGTGCCAAAGAATACTGAACTAATTCTGCATATTGAGAAACCCCTGTAATGAATAAAATGAGTGGTTCAATAAAAACAGTTTTAACTTATGTCTGAATGCTATAAAACCTTCTATTTGTTTTATTTCCCCAGGCATCTTACTACACAATTTAACCCCCATGTTACTTACACTCTTTTTAAAAAACTATGTATTACGTAATGATACATGGAAATCATCCTTCTTTCTACTATCGTACTCATGAAAATTTGAATTCCTAGTCAAATAAGTATTATATTCTCGGAAATAGCTCAACACCTCATAGATATACAGAGAAGTTACAGTCAAGATTTTTAATTCCCTAAAATGACTCTACATGACTGGTGTCTGTTCACGCCTTTCATTATACGGAGAACCCTTTTTTGCAATTTCAGAACTTTGGTGCATTCATTGTCACCACCCCAGAAGATTATACCATATCTAATTAACGACTGGAGCATGGCAAAATATATGTTCCTCAGTATATTGAAACTCAAGTCATCTCTCAAAGATTTAATAATATAACAAACCTTGCTCAACTTTAAACATAATGATTGTATATGTGTACTCCATCTTAAATTACTTGTGATGTTGATCCCTAGAAATTTGAACTCTGGCATAAAGCTTATAACTGAATTATTAAATACTATATTTGACTCCATTGTTTTATTATTTTTATTTAAATGAAATAATATTTCCTTAGTTTTGTCTGTATTAACCACAAGGTTATTATTTGTAAACCAAGCTTGTAGTTGATTCATCAACTTATTTGTCCTCTGCAGAAGAGTGTTTAAGTCCTTATCTCTTACCAGTACACTTGTGTTATCCATGAAAAGGGCCACTTTTACATCCTGTGTATGCAAAGGCAAGTTGTTAATATACAATAAGAACAAAAGGGGACCCAGAAGGAATCCCTGTGGTACACCATGTTTTACTATCCTATTCATTGAAGTATATGGCATCTGCTTGGAATTCTCAATTTTGGTTTAAATTATTTCAACATATTGAGACTGAAGAGATAAGTAGGATTTGAACCATTCTTTTGTTGTCCCCCTAAGTCCATAGTAATCCAGTTTTTCCAATAATTTTTCATGAGTGATGACATCATACACCTTGATATGATAAAAAAATAAACCCAAAACAAATAACCGACCATCCAATGCCTCCTGTACATTTTCAGTAAAAGCCTGACATGCCGTCTCTGTTGACTTATTACCCCTAAACCCATTTTGCTCCTCAGCCAAAATATTATACTTTTCCGCAAATGATAACTATCTATTATACATGATTTTTTCCAAAATTTTAGAGAAAACTGGTAGAACAGATATGGGTCTATAATTACTAATATCTCTTCTGTCACCTTTTCTATAAACTGGTCTAACTTTAGCAATTTTCATCAAATTGGGAAAAGATCCATGATTTATAGATTCACTAAATACGAAACTTAATGTTTTTTTAATATTTTGGATGCATTCCTTTACTAGGAATTCAGGGACTTCATCAAACCCTGCTGATGTCTTTCCTTTTAACTTAGATACCACCTTAACAACTTCTTCAGAGACTGGAAAGAGAAATGTGGAACTGTGATTATTTTTGACAAATACTTGGGAGTTTTGATCATTTATCCTAAACCTTCCATCCCAACAAGTTGATCAACCTTATCAATAAAATAGGAGTTCGATGACTCAGCAACATTCTGGGGATGAGTTATTTCTACCCTACCATTTTTTAGCCAGATATCCTGTAGAGATTTCCCTGATTTCCGTATTGTTTTGTTAATTATCTGCCACATTAGTTTAGTTGAATTTTTAGCATGTGAAATCAGTGTCATTCTCCTTTTTCTTTGCTTCTGAAATAACTCACTTGTAAATTTTATGATATCTTTCAGTGTACTGTAATGCATTCCTTGACATGGTCGCCTTGCCCTTTAAGCTGTTTAAAAAACGCTTTTTCTTACATGAAGTTTTTAGACCTCTGGTTATCCAATTACTATTTTTGTCCACTTTTTAAATTTTCTTCATGGGAAAGGCTCTCCTAAAGTAACCTAAAAACCTATTTAAAAACAAATGTGACTCATTTAAATTATTTACTGAATAAATACCTTCCCACGAGTCACTATTCAACATATCATTAAATTTTGCAACCTTATACTTCGAAAACCTCCTTGTTATAATTTCATCATATATATAATGTGGCACATTGACTGATACTTCTAGGACCTGTGCCAAATGATCAGGGTAACCCAAGTTCCATACCTCTCAGACATGCTCATTATATTGTTTATTTATTATCATAACATCTATCAGAGAGGCTGAGCTCTTGGCAATTCTCATCGGTGAAGTAACTGCATTTATTAAGTTATGTGATAATAATAGACTTTGCAGTTCCTGTACTTGATTTTTTACATAAAGGAAATTCATATTCCAGTCGCCACATATTATTAATTTTTTCCTGCTTTGTTGAAGTTTCTCTAACAGTCTGTATAGCTTATCAATGAAGTTTTGTGTATCTGTACTAGGGGATCTATAAATACATATCAATAAGCAGTTCAAATCAATTAATTCAACTGCAGACAATTCGAAGTCTTTTTCAGCACACAGAACCTTTAGATATGTCACTTCTTTTGTATTTAGCTCTCCCCTTATGAATATACAAGATCCTCCATTCTTGGCGTCTTTCCTACAGACTCTATTACCCAATTTAAATTTGTTAATTTCTGCGATATTAATCTGATCTTTCATCAGTCAATGTTCTGTGAAACATAAGGCATCCAAATTTTGCAGACTGGAATTTAGGAGGACTGTTAATTCCAACTGCTTGTTACTTTGACTTTGTACATTATGATGCAGAATCACAAACTTATTTTGCTTAGATTCTAAATTTTTCCTGTGACATTCTTGGTGTCTTACGTGCATAAAAAATCTTTATTTCTTTTCACTGATAGTTTACGCACCCGTTTTGGCATAGATCCCATATGCTGACTAGTCTTACTATCCCCTGTACCCTGTTCATTAGTTCCTTGCTTATCCTCACCTATACTATGCTTGTTTATACCTCTCAATTCTGTCACTTTTTCCCCGTATCTTGATTGTGGGGATCTCAACACTTCTTCTTCCTTCCATTTCATATGTATCGGATCAGATTTTTTTAATCAATAGATCCTTAATTACACTGGCAATTTGTATTGCCAATAACTCCTTTCCTGTCCTGTTTAAGTGTAGTCCATGTCTGGTAAATAAATCCCTATTTTCATGCAGTTCTATCACGTTAAGGTGATCGAAGGCCTTCTCAACTTTTTTTAGTTTTCTATTGCACACTTGCACTTCACTGTTAACACACGGATTTGCCTGAAGATTGTATCTATGAGGAACACTTAGGACGACAAGATTCATCTGATTATGATCAGTCACAAATTCTTGTAATCTCCGAAGACCACTTCCAATTTCATTCTTTGCCATGTCTCGGGTCCTTCCCCAAATAATACACACATCCTTAATTAATACAATATCTGTGCATACACTCAGTGGCATAGCTGTGTGTGTGTGTGTGGGGGGGGGGGGGGCTGCCCCAGGCACCAGATTCCAAGGGGCAGCAAAGTTGTCAGAAAAAGAGTACTTTAAATTAAAACATTTGATGTTCTGCGTGCTGTAATTTTTAAGATATTTAGAAAATTAACAGGAAATTCAGTAAGTAATCGTGAGTTTTTTAAAAGTTCATAATTTCTGGGGTTGGCCATGGTGATGACTCGCCCTGGGCATCGAAAAAACTAGCTATGCCACTGTATACACATGTTTAAATGAGCCATCATACTTTTCACTACAGTATTATGTAAAAAGTATATAACAATTTAACAAATTTCATTGATATTCCAAGTGACTAATCATCTTATAATACCTCATTATTCACTTTATTTAGATGTAGTATAGTGAATTTTTGTACCACACTTGAATGTACAGAAGTCTGCCGCAGATTTCAATTTCCAGTTCTTTAAAATAAGGCCTTATTTTACATACAGTTACATTTTCCATGTTAAAATTGCAAATATTCTTCTACTGAGTATAAAGTCTGTTGCAATAAAAACTCTTTGAGTTTCCTTCTGAAAAGTTGTGTACGTCCTATTATTTACTGTCAAATGAAATTGTGCTCTGAGGCAATGTTTTTTTGAGGGAAAGAAAAGTGCCTGATACTTTCAAAAATTAAGTCTTTTTTACAGCCTGTGTTCCCTTGTTGAAATCCCACTGTCTTTGTAATTATCACCATGGCATAATGTGGGGTGTGCAAGGGGGGCAAATGCGCCTCCAGTATTTTTTCTTCCTTGCTAACTTGACTTCTTTTTAAATTAAAGTTTCTAATACCCATGGTCAATTTTGTTTCTGTAGTGAGTTATGTAATTTTCTTGTGACAAATACATGTACCAGAACCCATTTATGTATAGTATGGAGTTGTATGGGATGTCACTGTGACTTTTCCTCCAACAAGCATTAACACTTTAACATGATTTCTGATTCAGCTGATCAGCCGTATGTCTGCAGAATATGATGATATGGAAAGGAATATTGGAAAACTGAAGAATTCTGCACAATGTGCTGTAGAGCTGCAGCAAGAAATGGAAGAGACCAGGAAGCTTCTGGACAGGGCAATGAAGCAGATTGCTGTACTAGAAGAGAAACTGCAAGCAACAGAATATGAGAGGAATGGATCCATTTCGAAGTTACTGGAATCAAATGTACAGACCTACAAGCTACAAAAAACTCTCTATGCTGCTGTTAAATCTGTCAAGGAAGCTTTAGAGGTGAAATATTCATTTTGCTAGTTGTTAATAACCGTCATATAATGAAGTACACAAATTTGTATGCCCCAAATTTCTCTGCAACAAGACTTTCTCAATGTATATGGTGTGTTCGTGCTCTTAGTTTTCTGCCTTTTCTTCCTTTTCTTAAACACTAGTAGGGAATAAATTATGATGTCAGAACAGGATGAAAATGGATTCATAGATCTGAACAAAATATACATTTTATTACTGAAGTAGTCGAGTGTACAAGAAATCATGTATATTTTATTGCTCTGTTGCTGTTAAATAGCTTCTGAATGCTGATGCATATACTGTCTGTAGTTACTTTCACCCAAAATGTATGTAAAGGTTGTAAAGAAAGGATATAGTTCTGGTGTTCATATATTACTAATTAGCTATGGACCATCTGCAGTGCAGTGGTGTTGCAAGCATTGATGATCATTTGGCATTTTCATATGACATACTTGCAGGTTTCATTTGGTTCCGAAAATAAAGGATGATCATTTTCCTGCAACTTTTCGGACTGGTAACTCCTGGTAATGTGAAAACAGTTTGTATATTTGGAGACACGATATGGAATGAAGGAGGTCACGGGCAGACACTTTCTACCTAGTTCCTGAGACGTTTTCTTTTAAGAAGTTACTTCCAGTGTTTAAAGCCATTCCAAACAGTGAGACTTGAACACTGTTGCCATTTTTGTGAATCTCCATTGCAATACCTTAGTTCCCTTTATTATATTTGTTCATTCAGTAGGATTTTCAATAGACTGTATGGCGTGTGTGCAGTTGTAAACAGCAATTCCCACCACTGTTCAGAGGTAGAAACAAATTTTAAAATATAATGCAGGGGAATTTTACACTGCACAGGTGTAAACAAACTGTATTTCCATTTCCATTTCTTTATTTATTCCCTTAAAATCACATGGTGACATTTGGGTAAGTCAGTTTACATATATGAAGATGTGCTAAAAATGCATTTTACAAGACAAACACACCAAAACTATAATTCCTAATAACAACATAAAATCACATAATGGTATTAGGGTAAGTCAATTGACACATACAAATGTACAAAAATGTATCCTACAAGATAAGTACATAAAAACCACAACTCATACAAAACAACATACCAAACTACTCTTCCTCATAAAATAAAACCAGATCGCTAAGACTCTTTCCAATTATAAAATTCATGTACAGTATAAAAGGGGTTTTCAAGGAGTATCCGCTTTACTTCATATTTAAATATATTAACACTAGTCAAGGTTTTTAATCTATTAGGCAGACAATTATATAATTTAATATATATATATAATATATAGAAACAAAGATTGAGAACTGAATGTGTTCAAACAATTGCATTATTTTATTGGCTTCTAGAAGTTAATTCATTTGGAATTAAAAAAACTTGCATAACAAGATATAGGTTACCATTATATGTTAAGGGTGAATGTAAAAGAAATGGGTACAATTAAACCCCAATATAGCACCACTGTTTGTTCACTGCTATTTGTGACAGTACATTGAAGGTAAATCAAAATAGTGTAACTTTTTTAAACTCATGAAATTTACTTAAAATGATAAGAAGATGATAAGTACAGAATAGGAATTTAAATTCAAATACAAAACAATATATAATACAGTGGTAATGCATACTGCTCACAAATGATTATAATTCAATTGGTAGGCCTATAGCATATTACTCAGTTGTTGTGTGAAATTTGTTCCCTCTAACTTTAGAAATAGTAATTTCCAGAGAATATGTTCTTGTAGTCCCTGTTCTGTTTAAAATACTGGGAAATTTTTTCAACACTTACTTGAGTCTTTTAGCAGTATTCTTTTTGGCAGAGTTCTGCATTTTTCTGTGCCATTTGCTCCTGTTTTATGTGGTTTGATCATCTAATATGCCGTTTGAAGTGGCATAACCATCAGCTGGTGTATGTGAGGTCCACAACACGTATCTGGTGTCCAATTTGTTTTACCTTTTCCTTAATAACTGTGTCTGTTGCTCTACCATGTTTAGCATTTAACTGCCCTGTACATATTGCTAATGCTTCCTCCAGTTTTTTATGTTTTTCATCTTTTAATTTCTTTTATGTTAGCACTAGGTAGATCGGCTGACCTATTCCCTTCACTAAGTATCTCACCAATACAAGATTAACTGATGAGTTTGTTTTGTAATAAGAAAATGTCATTGACTATATATT
The DNA here is from genome assembly GCA_013340265.1 of Coptotermes formosanus. Classification (NCBI taxonomy): domain Eukaryota; kingdom Metazoa; phylum Arthropoda; class Insecta; order Blattodea; family Rhinotermitidae; genus Coptotermes; species Coptotermes formosanus. The sequence continues at coordinate 439,188 of BLKM01007528.1, read as the reverse complement.
GCTGAAAGGCCACAGGAAATTGGTCTGTATAAGCACAGACCTCTTTCTTTTCACTAACGCTTAATACTGTCCCATACTTCATTAATAACGTAAAGGGTTAAGATAATTAGAAACTATACTGTAATATTATGTTTTTCTGATGATGACTTAACAGCCACCTTATTGCCTGGGTATACTGTATGATTTTAAAATTCTGGACTGTTGTCTATAGTTACCAATAGGAAACCAGACATCAGTTCTGTCAGAAGAAAAACAGAGTTGTAAGTTCTATTGTGACTGGAGTTGGTATGCTTAGACAAAGAGTGGAATACATTGTTCTTTGTCTCAGTTTGTGTTCCTTTGTGTCCCAAAACTGTTTGTCACTGTGCAACTGATGACTGATTGTTTGAAAAACATCCTGCAGGATTTGAGAAGAAAGTTACTTACTAAAATTCTTGGATGCATTTTGACAGTTGTCAAACCCTTTTAATACTTTTAGATGGTCGGTCAAAACTAAAAGAGAATTAGCAATCCCTAAAAGCTACTTTTAACAATGCACACTACAGTTCTAACAGTGCAGTTGTACTGCCTCACTGAATACTGTACCTTCTAAAAGAATGTACAGGGCGACTTAAGTTGAGTGCAGTGTTACTTATAATTCATTACAATGCTTATTATTTAGTAAGTTGTTGCTATATTAGACATTTTAAATGCTTATGGGCACGTTTATATCACCCGGTACTTTGGCAGATGATGGCTAGGGGGTTGTGGCTATATGAAGGTTTCTGCAAGTTTAAGGTAGTAAGGAATTTCTGTTCACAGACTTGATGGGTGCTAAGTGAGTGTGGTGTTATACAGGCAGGTGCTATATCAGGGTATGGCTGTGTGTGAAGAAACAACAAGTCAATAAAATGTGGCATGTGAATAGTTTGTAAAATTAAACATAATTGAACTGTTTCCTTTACTTATAGGTTCAGACACATCCTAATTCTGATGATGCTTTCAACTTAAGTCGCAGAGAGAACCTCCTTAACAACTTATTACAGCTGCTCAACACAGCTGACCTTCCAGACTTTGAGAAACAAGAGGAAAAGTATGTTTTCTTAGTTACAGAGAGCCTATGATTAAGAATGTTATATGTTGCTCCTCCCATACATGATGTAAATGCAGGGACATAGCTAGTAGCAGTGAGTGGAGTGGCAGCCCCTGGTGTCAGAGTCCAGGGAGCAACAGAATTAATATTTCAAATGAAAAAAATTTGATTTTCTGTGCTCAACAAGTTTTAAATTATTGATCTGAATAAAAAGAAATTTGTGAAATAGTTGTGACCTGTTGAAATGTCATGGCCATTGTGATTACTTGTGCCAGGCAGTAAAACATGTAGCTGTGCCACTATGTAGATACATTTTTTTAACCATAAAATACTGTAATTGGTCTTGAGATTTTAGTTAAAGATAGGTGCTAAGGCTTGATGAGTTTAAGAACTGGCTTTTGACATACATGTCTTTCTGTTTACAGTCCTTTAGTACTTGAAAGAGTTTGCTGGAATTCTTTTTGTTTGATTTTTAGTTGTTTATATCCTACATATATACTTCCAAATTTGTGAAACTGGTAACTCAAAAATTAAGAGTATTTTGTACAAATAATTATTCTGAAGAAAATGTCCCAGATATCACTTAATGCGTGTAACAAATGTGCATTATACAGGAAGTATACTACAGACTGCAGCATTACAGGAAGCACACTGCACAGCCTTTCTTAAATCCACTACGCATATAAAGAAAAATAAAGCTCCTGAACACCATATAGGTGTATATATTTTTGGAAAATGCAGAGAGTATGTCTTCTTATGTCCCTGAGTGTAGGAAAACATGATGTGGCTTGCTTAAGGTACTCAGCTGACTTGCTGTTTCTCTTACCGGCATTCGAGAGTGACATGAGCACTCCAGCAAGTGTTGTGAGTCGTAGACAGTGGGCAAGCAGTGCATATAACAAATCTATATTCTGTTGCAAATATGACTATTCATTTGCATTACTTCTGCAAAGTATACTGCTATTCAGATTACTTGATACTTGAGCTCCCTAACACTGCACACGGTTGTAGTTGGCATGGTCCAGCTGCTGCTTCGTTCACATTGGCATGTCGACGCAATGTTATACCTGTTCCAGAAACATCTATTCTGTTGGGAGTAGGAGTACATTGTCTATCTTCATTGCAACACTTGATTAGCCTGCTAGTAACGTCTCTCTTTGCTATGAAGTACTATGTTAGAAATGCTTGACACTCCAGTTCACTCCAGTGCTTCAATGACACTGTAGAGTGCTTCGAGTTGTCAGCCAATGTTTCTGAAACCAAGAGAAAAAGGTTGGAGCTGCATGTGCTGTGCTTCCACCCTGACAAGCTTGCCCCTTCATGCCCGCACTACTAGGGATCAAGTTGTCTGACGAGGACAATATGCATCATGGAATAAATGTCACAGGAAAATTTTGTAAAAAGCCTGTGGCAACCAGCCACATAAAAGAACAATTTGCAGAATAGTTGAGAACTTTCAAAGCACATGCAGTGCTGGACAAACAGACAACATGGAAATGTTACGTTTTAACTGAAGAGAAATGGACAGTGTTGGTGCTTGAATGGAAACAAATGCAAGCAAGTCATGCAGGGTTTGTCTGTTCACTGTGGAGTGACATACTGCTCAGCTCTTTCTTGTATACTGGGAAGCTAGTAGCCAATATTGTAGGTGGTTTCAATAATCAGGAGTCAGTGGAGTTCTTGATCTAGAACTTGTGTTTTTCATAGATAAGCCATGGTTTACATTAAAAGGGAATGTGAACAACCAGAATAACAGATACTGGTGCTAAGAAAATCCCCATTCAGTTCATGAAGGTTCTTTTGCATGATGTCAAAGTCAGAGTCTGGTAGGCTGTGAATGCACACAGCCTGTGTTTTTTGAAGAAACAATGAATTCCCACAGCTATGTTCAGTTAATTCTTATGCTGTTCTTTAGAGAATTAATAGAAGAAGAAAAGATGTATGCTTGCTTCATGTAGGACAATGCATTGGACCATATGGAAAACTTCTGAATGGCTGCTTTACAAGAAGTATTCATTGAATGGAAGATAACTCATGCAGTGTGCTTTTTTTGGTGTGACTATTGTTTGTGGGTGACACTGAAATATGGAGTTTATGTGAACATTCCACCTTCTTTGCAAGAATTGAAACATAATATTTGAAGAAAAATTGCTAATATTTTGAGACAAGAGCTCCGTCCTGTGTTGAGAAATATTTTCAGAAGGTATGAGGCACACTCGGAAGCTGGAGGTCACCACTTCAAGACTCTTCTATGAAGAAAGGTAAATTGAATTGCAGGGGAAAAATTCCTGATGGATGCAGACTTCCTATGTGATAGAGCTCATATGACAGCTGCCTTTCTCAGGGATATGATTAGTTGTACACTGTGTTATTATATCTTACCATATTTTTTAGAGGATGTGAATGTACATAAAATTGTGATGTAACCTGTGCGTAAAGTATGCCATTCATTTTGAAATACATTCATACTTAGAAGGTAATTTTCCAAAGAATGACCCACTTTGGGAAAACTACTGTAATTATTATCAGCTTCTGTAACAAAGGGATTGATATGAGAGTGCAAAAATTTGCAACACATGTCCTTTAAGAAAAAGTTTCACTTTATTTGCCTGTACTTTGAACCTCTAACTGTGATGTGATCACAAGCTGCATCCTTGTTGATCTTACAGCTATATCAGCAGTAGCAGGCTGTGAAGTTTGTAATCTGTTATTAATCTGGACTGACTGTAGATAAATGAAAATACGTAGTTGATCCAGCGAACACAGTCTTTAACATTTTGTACTTTTGTTCAGGTTGGTGTCACTGAAGGAGACCTCAGCGGTATATGTGACTGGAGATTTGGGTCTTGCACCTAGGAGCTTGTCAGAGTTACGTGTTGAATCACATTGTGCAGCTGGATCCATCATATCAATGGAATGATTAAAGGAATGTGCGGAGGGCTGTCATCCCTCAGGAAATCTTCAATGTTGATATCTCACTGTGCTTTGTGATAAATGTTTTCAGTAAAATACACCCCTTTTTTTCAGTTGGCACAACAGTAACCCTTATTAGAGTAAAACTGTTTACATTTTGGGTTACTTACAACTTGTTTCGGCCTTTGTTGGTTAGCATCCAGTAAGAACTTTCTATCAAAAAGGAAAGGGAGACAGTATTTTTAATGCTGATGATTAATTTTGATCTTTCATGGTTTACTTGTGTTTGGTATACAGTATTGGAGGGTACGGTTTGGTATTCATCAGTAATTATTAAGTAATATTTGATTAATGAAAGAAGTTTTACATTTCACTAAATTTTTCTTTTGAATTCTTAATATACCTTTAACTATTTCCCATCATCAAATTTTTAGGCACATTCACAGAGAAACAAAAAGCACCTAACAAGATAAGATAGGCAGTATACATGTAGTGTAACACTGGTGTGTTTGGATCTTTACTCTCCTTAATGCATGTATCAATCCAGTCATTCCATTAACTGAAGATCAACATGCCACAGTGCTATGTTACACATATATTGCCTGTCTTATTTATTGATAAGTGCTTCATATTGTTACCACAATGAACAGCAACTGTTTCCCAGACTTTAAAATGTGCGAAGTACTGATCGGAATGTAGTTATGCACGAAGGTAAAGTCACATTGACTCAGATGATTTTTACAGCTGCTCAACAGCTTTACATGTAGACCATGTATCCAAGTCAGATGGACACTACAGAAAATATGAAAAAGGATTCATCTATGTGCTCACATAAAGTGCAGCTTTCACTGTACCTTTTTCTGTGCAACTCCAACCTTAGGAACAATGTTACATGTAGATATCCAATATTAAAATTTCACCTAAATCAGTTAAGTAATATGTATATTGTACACAGAAATTCATTTATATCCTTAGCTAAGTATGGCATTTACTGCCCAGACTTTCATGAAATTCATGTTTCTCTAATGGTACTCTGTACAGATCCCCAGTAGTGAGTTTTTCCTGGATCAGTTAAGAAATATGAGCTGTATGGATAAACATTTATTTATACCTCCAGTTAAAATTTGGCATTTACTGCACCAGTTTTCATGGAACTCATTATAACTGCACAGTAATACTTGCAGGTCTCCAGCCCAGAATTTCACCTAAACTGTTGAAGAGATACGAAAAATATGGGTTGATTTATATCAACAAGTAATGTATTCTTTTACTGCATGGATTTTGATGAAATTCATAATTGCCGAACAGTATTTAAGTGCAGATCTTGGTATCAAATGTGACCTGAATCAGTCCAGAAATGCAAAAGTTATGGGTGGCAGAAATTTATTTATGCCCTTAAGAGAAGTATGGCTGTTGTGGTATTGATCTTAATGACATTCATGATTTTAAACAGCGTTATGTGTGAATCTCCAGTATGGAGTTTCAAAAAAATCAGTCAAGGAATGTGGAAATTACATGTAGATACTCACAGCCGTAAGTAAAATATGGCTTTTCATTCATGACCATGTTAACACCATTATAGGTACTTCTTCAATACTGAATATATAATGTAAACTGGAGAGGAAATGTTGAAATTGTGAGTAGAAATTCTTTTAGGCCCTTAGGCAAAGTATGGCTTTTAGTGCATGCTTCCACAAAACTCAACTTCTGAACAGCAATATGGATAGACCTCCAGTATCAAATATCATCAAACTCAGTCAAGGAATTTGGAAATTTTTGGTAGAAAATATTCGAGGACCTTGAGTAAAGCGTGGCTGTTACAAACTGGATTTTCATGAAACTCACTATTGCCATTGAGCAAAAAGTGTAGCTCTCCAATACTTAATTTTCACAGTCTCTGGATTATTATAACACCTGTGACAAGTCACCAAATTTTATTTGATTTATGCAAGGGTTATAAATCTGAATATCACTCATGTAGCTGCTCTGTTGTGCTAATTGCCAGATACCAGATTGATGTCAATAATGGTCAGTTCAGTGAATGCTTACAATGCGAAATTGTTAGTTAGCTTCATTTTAAGGTTTCAGTTACTTAAAATAAGACCACACTGAATGCACTCCAGAAACATGTCACTCTTCACTTCTGGATGATGGCAGCAAATTCCTTCATGCAGTGAGAAAGATGGTGTAAGCATACAACATGCATGTGGGACTGGATGATAATAAACAGGTAATTACTGGACATTCTGACACACCTGTATTTTTTAGGAGCCAAACTGTAACTGTAATCCATCTGAAATACTGACATAACAGATAACTGTGATGTACTCATAATTTATGTACATACGTGCGGTTTATTATACAAAACCAGAACGATAACAATTAACCACCACACCAGGCTTTGTTTCATTTTACACATAATGAATATTGCAATGTGATGGTTAGAACTGCTGTTATGGTAGTGACTGGAAGACTTGCTAGCTGAGCCCCCTAACACTATATAGTTGCAGCCAGCATGGCATGGTCACTGCTAGGCTGACCTTGAAACAGCCAGGGAGTGTTATACTTCTTTCAAAAACATTTACTCCGTAGGGATAACACTCACAGCTTCAGTCACTATGGATATTTTGGGAACATTTGGAAACCACTTGGTGATGCTTCCCCCTCCTATCAGCTTGCCTCTTCAAACCTGCACCAAGGAGGAGGAACCTAGTCACTACTAGAGACATTTGGGTGTTGTGATGTTTGTCAGCCTCTCCAAGTCATCATTCATCTACCACTACAAACAGTTTCTGACTTACATAAGGATTCCGTTCCTGAAACTTTCATTTAACCCGAAATTTACATAGTCGGAATTGACCCTACCTCCACTTACTTAGCACACCTCATTGGTTATGTATACATTTTTACATTGTCTTTGTGTTTAAAATGTTGCTTCTATCAGTTTTTCCATATGAAACAAAGTACAGTACATTTAATAATTACAGTATTAATAATTAATATTATTATATATATCACTAAGAATTTGTTACGTAACCCTAAAACTGCCTGCATTTGATTACTGTATAACCTGTTCAGTTGCTAAAGTGTGTTAAATAAATAAGATACCTATCAGTTTGTTATTTTTAAGTACAGGATGATCACGAGTGATGTAATTACAAAAATTTATTTTTAAGAAAGTAAAACTCATACAAAATTAAATGCACCCTACTGTAAAGAGCAACTCAATTTTTTGCACACCCCAGGTATGTTCAGTCTGTGCCGCATTTGTTTACCTGCACACATGAAGAAGATATTCGACTGTGTAAAACATTCTGAAATAAAGACTGTACAGTGGCTGCAGTCACTGTTTTTATTCAATCCTTTGAGTTGTTTGGGGTTATAGGCACTGGCAGAACATTAAACATCACCCTTCACAAAGTCCACAGGAAGAAGGTGAGATTTGGAGACTGGGGAGGCAAGGATGTGAATCTCCATTGGCCAAACCATTGCTCAGGCAACTGCTTATTCAAGAATGTTGTCACCTGACTGTGGATGTGTGGTGATGCTCTGTCATGTTGACAAACACTTGTTTGTTTTTACGTAGCTCAGGCATTAACCACAACTCAGTCTTCACAGCTTATTGTATTAAATATCTGGCACAAAGTTGAATATCATCCCAATATATGTAGGACAACAAATGAACCATATATTGAACTTGTATAGTGCTCTGTTTAAAGTGGTGTGTGCTGAATTTCTGTGTGCCTGTTATATTCTTACTAATAATTTTTTGTAATCACCCCCTACAGCTCCCAATGTATTGCATTTCAGAAAACTACTCTTGCAAGCAGCACTAGTCATAATGCATTCAAAGCTATTGACTCCCCTAAATATGTTAAAAATTAAGGGAAAGGTACGACCAGTGTTTGGACATGTCCTTCACCTTTGGTTTATTTGTATCACCAGGTTTTCACAGAATAGGTCAGACTCTGTCTTCAAGTGGAAAGGAGGGTGATGGAGTGTTTACTGATGGGCCCATTAGAAGGAGCCAAAGAGCCACCCTTGTCACAGGGTCACTGGCTGTGGGTTTCAACTGCACATTACTGGCCTCATATTGCAACAGACAGCTAAACAGACCAGGTCGAATTATAGTCTTCTGCATTTGTACAACATGGAGGATAATACAGTTGCAACAACATTTCAGAAGAACATGCTGCCTCCATCTTCAAGGTGCAACTGAATTTGGTTCAGGTGGATGATTGAAAGGAGGAATTGTGTTGACTGTGTAGGGAGTTTGCGACGACTGCAACCAATCAGAGCTACAGCAAGGGAAGAACGGGATGAATTTTGTACTGAGCTAATGGGAATCCACAGTTCAAGGTGAGACATATGGTTGTTTTAAGGCTCACAAATGGTAAGAAATGTGAAAGTAGTGTGATAGCCCCCTCTCCTAGCTCAGATTGGACACAATCCTTGCAATTTTCTTATGTAACTGGCATATTTCTTTTTCCCAATCACTTCACATCCACCTGAACCAAATCTGGTCACCCTGAGGATGGAGGCAGTATATTCCTCTGAACCATCACAATAAACTATCCTATACATTGTAAGAACTCACTAACATTTTAACAACAACCATGATGAAATGCTGAAAACTCAGACCAAGTTACCTTTAAACTTGAGGGCTAACAACACAAAAATGATAAGCCACTGATAAACAACAATGTGTAGAAAGTTCTTGATATTACTAAGGCACAAATAACATACATACTATTTCATTCACATACTTTATTTGAAATTGACAACATATTATATGATCAATAACCTTTTGTTTCCCATCCCATTTTATGGCTCTTTTTCTCATAACGCTTGACTTTTGCTCTCCTTGGTCTGAAACAGATAAACACGTTCAATATATAAGCTGTCAAAAACATGTGGTAACAAAAATGTGTGGACAGATTATGCACAAACAAACAAACAAACAAACAAACAAACAAACAAAGTCAAGTCTTTATGGCACAGAAGTACAAATTTCTGCAAGGCTTTTGTAGATAAAAGGCCACGCTGGGCATCGAACCCTGGCTGTCAATTCACATCTATTTATTTTACTGCCTCACTTACCATACCTCATTCAACACTAACACTACTGAAATACATCCATATGGAACATACCTTTGCCTGACTGTGGGTTCAATTATATTTCTTCTCTGAAAACTCTTGTATCTGTCTTCAAGAATGCTCCCTTCTGGCTTGACGCCTCGTAAACTGCCGCTTAGTTCTTCTCCTAAATTAAATTCCTGATCTAGGGGTTCAAATTTCCTTTTGCTTAATTGCTTTGGTTCCTTTTCCTTAATAGCTCTTATTTTCTCCCGTTTTTCTTGGAGCTTTGCTAGTTTCTTTTCCCTGGCCTCTATTTCCTGGTTAAGGAATTTCAGTCTAGAATATAAGAGCAATTTTGGTCAATACCAATGCAAACTACAAAAGACCTGGAACACATGGATGTCTTGTACAACGCTGTCACGATTTATGCAGTCTTACTAGTAAGTAATTAATAACTAAATCATAATTGTATGTGTAAACATTAAAGTAGTGCATGGTTTGTTCATAGAGGGTAAAAAACACAAAATTGACTGCTAACTCAGTTGGTCTTAATGTGCATGCATCTGTGTTGATGCATACATTCCAGGAATGCAAGCCATTTATAAATCATGACTGCACTGTTTGTCTTATACCGCACAAAACATAAAATGCAAGATTTAAGGTTCTGACAGCAGTGTTGCTGAAGATTTGTTGTTATGCCTTGTAGACTGGTAAACAGTTACCCACATTTGAAAGGATCATAGTTCCTGCATCTTCAGGGTCGAGCAGTCCAAAAATACCTGGGACTGATTGACCCGGAAAATAAAGGCCCTGTGATCACATCACATCACGGTACACTAACTGTAACTGAAACATGCCCGTCAAATGTTGAGATAAATATGATTTTTATTTCTTTCTAGATAACAAGATCTAAACTAGCAATATCCTGAATACAGTGCATAAAGACCACATCTGGTTAAACATGGAGCATTAAACATAAGAAAGCATTCCTCAGATTTCATGTATAAATTAGATCGGGGAACAAAGGTAACATTAACCCTACGTACAACCTCCTTACCTGTATATATCAGAAAGCTTCTTCTTCTCTAAACGGCTGTCCTTCTGGTGCAGTTGTTCCACCTTGGCTTCCTTCAGCTTCCTTCTCTTTTGTAATGTCTTCTTTACATTTTTTACTGGAGGGTTTATAGCCCTGTATTCACTATCAGTTTCACTTTCTTCCTGTGTATCCTGTTCTGTTTTATTTTCACATGTTTCAGGAAGACCCTGCGACATTTCTTTCATCCTCATACTCTACCAAGGAGGGAAAAACAATATTAATCATAATTTCTTGTTTATTATGTTATTAAAGGCATGATAGCAGTCACCACCATTATAGTTATCAGAATTTTAAAGTACTTGTACTGTTTAGAAGTGGCTAAAGTATGACCTGTATACTAGACATATCCATTCTTCACCCAGAAAATGATTGCTTTCTTTGTCACTATTACATTTATTAGAGTATCTAACACTGTATTGGAATTATATGTTACTCTTGTAATTGCAGAAAATACTGGGGTTAAGACCTTAAATCACATTCCAAAAGTCTACTGCAACAGTACGGAGTAACTTTCATATTCTCAATTATGTCTGTGGTAGGAAACGGGGAAAAGAAGCAGGCAGTTACTTCAGTTTTTGTGTATACTAGAAGAAAGTCGGAAATTTGTGGAATGATTACAGTTAAAATGAGAAAGACACCAAGTAAATTTGCCCCTGCTGTCTACACAGTCTGCCACAACTGCAACAGAAGTGTTGTTACATAATTGATTAACTCCACGGAGCAGAAGCCTTCTTGAGAAGCTAACACTTTCTCAGCTAGTCAAAAAATTCCCCACATTTTATGGAACCCAGAGGGTCAGAGGCTCATTACCTCATTTACAAGAGCCCGCCACCTGTCCCTATCCTGAGACAGCTCAATCCAGTCCATGCCCCCATCCCACTTCTTGAAGATCCATATTATCCTCCCATCTGCGCCTGCATCACCCACCTGGTCGCCTTCCCTCAGGTCTCGCTACGAAAATCCTGTATGCAACTCTCTTTTCCTCCGTATGTGCTACATGCCCTGCCTATCTCCTTCTTGTTGTTACATAATTACTTCCTCAAAATTAAATTCAATGCTACAATTTTGTGTGTAGAATGATCTCTCTGCCCCCCATAATAACAAGGACGATAGGTATTTTAATGGCCTTCATATGTCCATTTATATGGCCAAATTCAGCTGCAAAAGAGGATGAAAATATAAACCAAGAAATATTAGACTGAAGTTACTTTCTGCATTCCTTTCTAAACAGCGCACTTCTTTTCTGTTGTATGACAAATATGGATACCTCATTTTCATCTTCTGTAACACGTGAAAACATTTTGGAAGTGACACGCTTCAGATGATTCTCTTCTTTGATGAGCTTCAATTCTTTGTCGGCCACTTCTTGTAACAAATTCTGATGATCTGTGTAAGTTGGATTGTAAGACATACCTAAATGACACAGAAAACGAAAGTACATTATACTTACAGTAGGACCTCTAATGTGGCTAATGGGGTTGCTGAGGGAACTGAAACTGTTTTCTTTCTTAGGGGTGCACAAGTTTTCCAATAATCTAGGCACCACCCCAAAATTCTAAGATGCCAGAAGGGTGACAGCAATGAAAATCTATGCTGAGGGTTCACAAACGTTAGGTGTCACCGCAGAAAATTTTGTTGCTTGGGTGACCTGGTGCCCAGGATTTGTGCATCTAACTTAGACGGGGAATGTAAGACAGACTGTGACAATATTCTGTACTTTAAACTAGATGTATATGCAGTACTGCACACATATTGTTAATTATATGTCTGTTTTTTCATATAAGTCAGCAGTTTAAATTTGAAATTTATCATGTGACAAAGTCACGATCTTTTCCAACATTAACGCACATCATCTATATTTCATTCTGACATGCGTTACTCTGTTGTATTATCTTGCTGCCAAGTTCCTGTCAACTTCTCAGTACTTGTTTCTTTAATATTACAGTGTCTTATTCCTATTACGAGGCACACAGCAACGGCCACTGTCCTGTACATTAAACACATGATGTTTCAGTTACCTGTCAATAAAGAACCTACCAGGATGGGGTGTTTCCACTGCAGGGGTTTCATATGGTTTTGTCAGGAATTTTTCTGGCATTTTCTTCTTCAGTTGTCCAGTATTCTTTAATACGTGATACTTAGTAGCTGGAGTCAACCATTCAACATCAGGATCCTCTGTATGTGCATTATCAGTATCTGCAACACAAGTTCAAGTCAAATTTTTAATAATAAAACTTATTAATGCATTTTGTTGTAAATCAACATTTGAAAAATTGGGGGAGGAGAGGGATTACATTGTAATCACGCACCAGTAAATGCATTCTGTACAGGTATTTTCCTGAATCTGAAGTTTCTGAAGGGAGGTTATCATACATGTGGGGTTCTTACATTCGGGTAAATATGGCGTAATATTCTAAGGCTGGTACAGGCATTCATCTGTGTGGTGCAAAAGCACTGAAGGGCAGTACTTATACATCATACATTTTATTAACTAAACAAAATTTGCCCTTGTTGAGAGTTGTATAGAATGTCAAGTTTCTGGAAGTGTAGCAAAAATGATCTTATTATGAAAGTAAGAGGCAAACTCCTTTAAGAACTGAATTTCAAGAAAATCCCAACACTGTAGTTATTTTACATATACTTCTTACTCGATTTTCAGAGTGTCACCAATTCCTCCGCATAAACTGGACACATAGTACAAAACAGTATTTAAACCAAGGAGCTACAAGGCTTCTTGCGATAATGTTATACTTTCTTCTACGTAATTCTACCAGACAGTGATAGATTTCTTACCTTTTGGTAAGGGTGCTGATTATGATAGGTTTCTCCCCGTATAGTGACAGGATTTAACATGATTCTGTTGGTGTATTTTGTGGTTTTACATGTTTCTTTAATTTGTGCTACCATACCCAGAAATACTTGTCTTTCAGTTGAGAATTTCATAAGCACTGCAACTTAATAGTCACATTCAATTTAATATTAACATCATAAAAAATGCAATTTAAATCAAGCACGAAATACAATATGACAATGTTCGTGACAAAATCCATCATTTATATTTGCAATAAAACATAAATACCTTCCCACAAGTCAGCATTGAATTCTCCCTTCTTTGGTCTGCTATTTTTCTTTGCCCTTGCTAGAGCTCGGTTTTTGTGTGCAATAATTTCTTTCTTCTTGAGAATACCTCGCTCTTTTCTCTCTGCTTCAAGTTTCTTCACCAGTGGGTGCTGTCGTTCCTCTGGTGTTCGTACTCGGTTTCTGTAAGCATTCATGTAACCAAATTAAAATGGGCATTGCAATAATAATAATAATAATGATAATAATAATAATAATAATCTACTCCACTAAATAAAATGTTTACCTCTTTTTGATTGGATCTGGCACTGCGGAACGTTCGTCAAGAATGGCGAAACATTTAATAGGCTTCAGAAGCTTCTTTTTACGTCCGGTGAAAATAACTTTCTGCTGTATATCTGCTTCTTTGTCGATCTGGAATAACTCGTTATCTTTTCGGTCAGCAAATGCAGTTCTGAAATCAGACGTGAGAAATAAGGTTATGAGAGATCATCTACCCTTAAGAATACTTTGTCATCATTAATCACATAACATACCCAAGGCGTTCTTCAAGTCTCTTCTCATCCAGAAAAGAATCGACATCTCTGGTATCTGTATGTTTCCTCCACGACTTCTTATTCTTCTTAGAAACACGCTTTTTCTTAACACCATTACCTTGCTCGAACACCATCATGCACAAGGTACGCGTGAGGCAAACCGGAAGGTGCGTAATAGAACAACAGCGGTGTTCTGCGGTAATACTTGAAACTGAGAACTGAGCGCTAAATTGGATTGAAAGAAGTAAACAATGTGGTGCCTTGTCGCATTTGGTAGTGTATATTGCCTATTTACGAGCTTACCGACATAAAGTTAAAATAAAGAAGCACTAGTGTTATCAGGTTTTCTACATGCATTGTTTACAACATACAAACTGTAAATAAGTCTAATACGTGGCTGCACTCGTAATTTAGTTTGAGGATAACCAAAAATAAAAACGTGTACTTCAGGTTGAAGTAGTCATATTCAGGGGTGTGGTTACGGTGGGGGCGATTGGTGCTGCCGCCCAGGGCCGAGAGTCCAAGGGACCGAAAGTGAATATCTTAAATAAAAAATTCGGTTCTCTACGCTAAAGAGATTGTAAATAATTGAGCCAAATAAATGGAAATTCAATAAATATGTGTGATTTTTTAAATTATATAATTTATGTTAGGAGAGGCTATTGAGATTATTCGCCCCGGATGCCAAAAACCTAGCTATGCCACTGGTCACATTTTCAAAACTGTCATTATTTATTTTGCATTCTTTATTCGTTCACACGTTTGTTTATTACATATGTTCTTGAAACAGTGAAGGCATACGGAACGGAAGAGTGTTTCTTACTTGAAATGAAAACGTAAGAAAGCCTGATAGAGTCTCGGTTAGTTATGGATTTGGCTGTGTTACTGGATTAGAGATACTTAAAACATTATTTTGTAGGCTTCTCCACCGTTTCTTGATGTCTGTTAATGTGACATAATTAGTAACCCCCCATATTATTTTAAAAGTAACTTACAATGTGGTAAGTTAAGTAAAGGTTGACCAGCTCTCTGTAAACTTTACAGATAAGAAAGATGATTCCTTCTTAATTTTTAAGTCCCTGTGTGAAGATGAGGAGAGGGTACATATTAAGAATGGTGACACATGATCGTAGAAATAACGTGTTAAATATAGGGTGTCTCTGAGGTAAGATCTAGAAAGTAATATTACTGGGGAAACTTGCATATTTTTTTCTGAAATTTGTTCGAATAAATATTGTTTTATATTTTCGTAGTTGAATGTAATGAATTCATTTGAACAAATTTTTTGATTTTTCACCATAATTAAAACTTAAGCTGATCCCAGTGGCTGCACGGTCTAAAGCTTGTGTCTGTGGTTGCTCGCTTACTGGGGATTGTATGTTCAAATCCCACCGGAAGCATGGGTGTCTGTCTCTTGTGAGTGTTGTGTGTCGTTAGGTAGAGGTCTCTGCATCGGGCTGTTCACTCATCCCAAGGAGTCCTGCTGAATGTGGTGTGTTTGTGAAGCTTTGAAAATGAGGAGGCCCTGGCCATGAGGGGCTGTCGTGCCATGGGAAAAAAGTTAAAACTTAAAAAATCATGGAATACCATTGTAATCAAGAACTCCTGCATAATATTTTTTCATATGTAATTTTCCAGGCTTGGACTTGTGCTGGGACAAGATGGCTTGAAACTGTGGATTTGTTTATGTTGGTGATGTCAATGTTTTTGATTAATTGTCTTCAGTATTATTGACATTAAATAAACTTAGTAATTGACATAGTATTCTTTAAATGATCAATAAGTCTGTCATAAATAAACATTGCAGAAGCATGGGATTTGTTTGGTCCAAGTATAACTAAAGCTCAAGCTGGTGTGCAATATATTAAATAGTTACTTTTCATAAGCAGAAGTCCATATTAAAACTTGTGCTGCTGCTGCTGCTGCTGTCGTATAACTCCTATATTGAGCATAGAGCCTCATTAAATCTTGTAATGAAGGTTTAAATGTTTAGTTTGCAATAATTAAAGGCAGGGGAATTGGAAACTTAAAAGAAAATAACTCTTTATTGTTTTCACAGATAATCAGTATGCACATTGATACATGACTGCACAGGAATATATATGTGACAATGACGACGATGATGATGATGATGATGATGACTATGACTATGACTACATGATGACCACACACACACACACACACACACACACACACACACACACACACACACAGAGTTCCATTACATACAGATAGTCTCACTTGAGCAGTCATTATAACTCAGGCAACCAAAGTGGATATCAGTGACTGAGCTGAAATCATGCAGCAAAGCATGTAAATATGTAAACTAAGCATCATCTTGGATGGCACCATTTCAGCTGGTCGTGTTATAACTACAATATGTTCAGATCACAAATCAAATGAAATTGACAAAGCTTTGAAGCTTTATTCTACGTATATACCCTTGAAATTTGTTTGTTTATTTAACTAAAAATCATCATCATCATCATCATCATAATCATCACCATCATAATGTCATCACAGGGTATAAGCCATCCAAACTTTCTCCACCTTCATGGATGTTAACTTGCAATCTCCATGATTACCATTTACATTTGTAATTAACTGCCTCCAGGGAACACATATGTCTTGAGAACCTCAAGGCCACCTGGTAAAGAAATTTCATATCATTTTTGTAACCCACAGGTTTACTATGACATTCATAAGAGCCTGCCACTGGATCCTGCCATGGGCCAGGTGAGTCCACTCCCAGTGTCTTTAAATTTCAGTTAAATATCATCACCATCTTTCTAGTGGTCTTGTCCATTCAGGTCCTCCACATACAATTTTAAATGCATATATACATTCCCCACACCTATCTGCGTTGCCTGTCTCATCCTCTTTGACATGGACACCCTAAATATAGGGAAGAATACAAACTGTATACATCCTTGTTATGTAATTCTGTTCATATTCCTGTTCTTCTTTGTTTCTTAGGGTGAAGTATGGCAAGCAGCACGCACAGAATTCAGTAGTCCTGTAACTTATGCAGGAATGCAATTTTGATTTATTACTGCCATTCCACAATGGAAGGAGTTATTTCTAATTAACCCTTTAAAGATGAAGCGTATCTGTTTTATACAAGGACTCGGTGTGTACCGCCCTGTAAGCACACTACACTTCGGTTATAAAAACCAGTCTCGTAACGTTTTATAAGGCAATAGTTGCTGTTTGTTCTGAGACCCGTACAAAACACATAAACGCAATGTGAGCACCATGTAGAATTTTTTAATGTTAAACCTGGTCATATGTAAAGTTACTGCTAGGCTTTAAAAGGTTAATGTGCATAAAAGTAAATCAATTATTGCAGTTGATGAAATTGTACAGTAGGCAGAAAGTTCTTCCTTTTATGAAACTGAAGTGTTTTCATGATTCTTAATCTCGCTTCAATTTGTGTTACATATATAAACTTGGTATAATTAGTGACTTAATATATTCCAGATGCAAATTTGCTTTTACTTGCGCTTACTTTGTGTAATGGTTACAGTACTTGCTGCACATGTCACACAACAGTTTCGGTTTTACTAGTTAATCAATGGGTTTCTTATGTCCGTGGAAATATATACCATACAGACATGCCATCTGCTGTTGGGAGGAGCAGTGCAATATTATATCATATTATTTGGAAAAACAATTAATATTTTTTTCTTTTTCTGTAGTGCCTATATTGTTTTGAATTTTTGAATATAAAAACCATCGTCTGAAAATAACACAAGTATGCAAGTGAATATGTAAAATATGTATGATAATGAAGAATTCTGTGCAATTGAACCATGCTTAAAACCGAGAAATTAACTAAAAATAACTCTGTCAGATTTATGGTAACCTTTTATAGATGTTACTGTGAGTACTGTTTGCATAGAGTGCAAAAAACAAATACATAATGGGTGATTTTGTGTGTCTGTCAGTCCTTATGTTCAATCTCTAAAAATACTATATGGATATCGAAAAGGGTATTAGGGTCATACACCAATAGTGGGTAAATTTAGTTGTTACCAAATTGTGGCTGGTAACATTTTCCAAAAATGTCTTGCTGTACAAGAAGTGAGCACATTAAGTAAAAATATAAACAAATACTACATGGGAAGGAAAGTGTAAAATTCATGGGCACTACTGTGGGCATAAGATAAGGCACGTGTTTTGTATCTCACCGAACATGAAACATTTACACCACTTATTTTACACCATGTTAAGTCGGTGTTCACAAAAAATGCTAGAATCTTCCTTCTCTTTCCTGAATACATGCATCAGTCATCTTTGCCATATTTCTGGAGATATGTCATTGCAGAATGGAGGTGAGTTGTTGTTCTGGTATTCCCGCAATGTTACACATGGTGAAAGAGCTTGTGGTGCCTACTGGATAGGGCATTGTGAACATGAGAATCACTTTGAAATGTCATGGTGAAGTGAGCAATTCTTGTCCCTACAGGGTATGGAATCCAATTCGCCAGTCCCGTAGACAGGCACTTTAATGAATGAGCTCCTCTATGCTAAATAGAAATAAATAATTACGAATCTAACTGTAGAAATTGCATACTGGTCTGCAATGGGATGTACAGTATTGTAACGTTTCTGTTCTCAGGAGATATAGATGTGGCTCCCTAATGATTTCAGCTTCTCCTGTGGATTCTTAGCCACATTCCATTGGCTGGGGAGGTGATCCACGTTCGAGGGTTGAGTTCTGGAGAGGCCTTTGTCTTTGGGCATGGGCTGAATTCGTAGTGAAGCAACAGTGCAGCTAGGCCGACCTTAACCTGTAGTAGGCCATATCTGAATCCTGGAAGAGGGAAATGGATAAACATGTTTAGAATGAACAACTCATATTGTGAGGTTTGATGACCCTTTGTTTGCTGTACAAGACCGAGAATTTCTTGACCAGCCCATTAAATGTGAGCTTATGGTGAAGGACTCTGCACCACAAAATTACTTTGTTAGTTGGGGTTTACCTTGAAACTCATTTATTTTAGATACAAATGTAATATTACATTGCAGACACCACAATGCATAGAAATTTAAATGTTTGTGTTTATTTCACATGCATGGAAGAATGTTTGGGTTTAGATTTTGTTGTTGTGAACATTTTAATTAAAGTAACTAAATTAACTACCGCGAGGCATTACTGAGAAAATAAAATGTTCACAAGATTTCTCTGTATATGTGACAGTTGAACATCTTCTAACTCCACATTTTAAATCAAGCATAAGTCAATTAGTCATCGGTTAGAAAATTAATATCAAAACGTGATTAAAAATGCACTGCACTTTATTGAGTGGTGTCACTTCATATCTGTTTGTAGTAGGTACGCGGTTCAAATCTGTGGCATATATTTGTGTATCCTGTCCACTTTTCTTCATTCACTCCAAAAGAATGTTGGGATAACTTCTTCAGTTTCCCATTATCTCTTCCTTTCACATCATTAATTCACCATTCAGTACCCTATTAACTCATGCTATGCCAATCCTTATAGTCGAAACATTGGCACTAAATTATATAAAAACGTAAGAGTGCATTCTGTTTTCGTGTTTTAGTGTCAAAGTTTTCCTGTTTTAGTGTCAAATCGGATGGGCGTTGTCCGTGTATACGCCGATCAAGTGCTCCACCTTACCAGTTTGTCAGGCGAAAGTTGCCGGGCGACGGTTCAGGCTTGCTTCCATTGAAAACGGTAAACAAAACTCCAGTTGCATAATCTCATAATTCAGTGCACAGAAGAGACGTAGCTGTGTATTGACTGATACATGAGTGATGTCTGGTCCTTTAAATGGAAGTCGGCCAGCATCATTGCAGCGCAGGCATGTTTGGCATTGAACTATGTCACGCTTTCCTTTCATTTAAAAATTGCGTGATTGGAATATATGAGACTTTTTGTTCCAGAACGAGTTTTCCTTTGAAAGATACAGGCTTATGGCTTGGTAAGATGCCTTTTTGTCTTAGAAATTCGGAAGGTCTTTTCTTGACGTATGGATGCTTGTTATTTACGAGTACTGTTTACAGTGACGTTACAATCTGACATTGAAATCATACCGTGTTACTAAAGTGAATCAATCCATTTTAATTCTGGGAAGAGGAAGTATCAGCTTAACTGCGCATTGTGGATTAGTTTTGTCTCATTCGCGCTAGATCCGATATCATCATACTCGTTCAGATGTGGACACGGTGCTCAGTTTTTTTCCTCGGATAATATCCAGGTTTCAAGCGAGTATCTCGAGGTTTCCCTAATCGATTGTAATGTATTTCCTGTAGTGGCCCTTCCGTTTTGGAAGTTGCATCGGTGCAGATGTTCTTTCATCGTGGTGAAATTAAGCTGTGTGTTTTGCGACAGAAACTTGTTTTTCAAGACTACGTTTATATTGGTTTTAGTGTATAGTGGAAATACAATTGTGTTACCGCAGTGGCAGCTATAACAACATTAACGCTAGTGTGTGCGGAAGACATTGAAATGTTGCAGTCATGGGGACATACTGAATGGAAGTCAATCACTCATCTCTTACCGATACAGGCACGGGGTCCCTCGCCGAACGGGAGGTAAGTGAATTGTTGTCTTGAGCTCTTATTTACGTCCGTGAATCTGTCGGGGTCGAATCTTTCTGGATCTGGATAATAATTCGGATCGTGATGTATTGCATATACTGGAATCAGAACCTTGGTACCCCCGTCTAGTTGTACTGACGTGCCGGGGATTTTGTACGGTTTCTTGCAGACTCGAAATATGTTGGCCTCTAGTGGATATTTCCGCAGTGTTTCTGAAACAGTACATGCCCCATTTAGTGTGACCTTGTCGACACAATAAGTTTGTGCGTAGAAGAGTTATAGGTTAGGTAGGGGTTGTGTTAGTCCTAAGTTATATTTATGAAAGTGTCGTAGGGAAATTTTTTAGTTTTAAGGCGTTTTATACCCAGCATAGCAAGGTGTAGTACGGTAAATGTAATGCAGTAATAATGTAATATAGTGTGTATTAGATAATGTAGACTATATATCGAGTAGTGCAGTGCCCTTGTGTTGAAGTGAAGTGTAATGCGGAGTGTAAATTTACACTATGGTGAATTACCTCCTTCTCAGGTGTTTTTATTTCATTTCATTTCTTTATCTTTTGTGTTTTGAGTTATCTTAAATTTTGTCTCTTTTACTGTCGTGAAGTTTTAAAGACAAATGGGTCTACTCTTGTATTTATATTAACGGCTTACGAAAAATTGACTTTGCTCAGTAGTTAGATCGATGTAGTGGATATTAGGGTTGGGTAATACAAGACAGGCAATGGGTGACGTTATTAAAGCATGTGATAAAGATATACCTCTTCGACAAATATAAACGTAGGTTTGCCGTACTGGAAAGTAATATATTACTTAGTAGGCCTAATAATAATTTAGATTTTTGTTTTGGTATGCAAGGTAACGCCATTAACTGAGCGCACAAATTTCGATGCCAGATAAACTTGGCTGTATCGTGCTTACAAGTAACCATTCGCAAGTTTGGCAGTATCATATTGGTGTGTAAATTGTCAAATAAAATGACATTAAATTGTACATGCCTTGAAGGTCGTTAATGCACTTTTTTTTCTGTGTCACGTTAATAATGCAGTTCTCGTCTTTATTATAACGTGTTTTTATCCTTTGCGTTTTAATCGACCTTAAAAGTTTCCGCGAACCTTCGGTTGAGATCCACAACACCAATCTGTACACTACAGGATTCCGAATTAGAAAGTTGGTGTTCACGTGTTTTAAAATTCTTAGCTCACGGTGAAGGAAGAACAGAAATCAAAGGAATTTGATAAGAGGACGCTGAAAATCTTGAATCCAAGAGAGGAAATAAGATTGGAGAAAATTTCATAATGAAGAATTCCATATTTTGTACTCTTCGCCAAACAGTAGAATAGCCAAATTAAGGAGGATGCAGTGGGTCAGGTGTATAGCATACATGAGAAAGGCGAGAAATGC
The DNA here is from genome assembly GCA_013340265.1 of Coptotermes formosanus. NCBI lineage: Eukaryota > Metazoa > Arthropoda > Insecta > Blattodea > Rhinotermitidae > Coptotermes > Coptotermes formosanus. The sequence goes on along the minus strand of BLKM01007528.1, from coordinate 417,444 downwards.
GTACGTAATTTTAGCTGATAACCTTGGAGCGAAAAACTCACTTAGGAGATCTGGATGTACAAGTTAGGGCATCATTACCATGGGTCATATAATATTCGTATGTGTACTGAATTTAACTGGCTCAGGCTAGGTTCGCGGGAAGGGCTGTTATGAACCTTCGGTACGTAAAGGGCGGGGCATTTCTTGACTAGTTGTGCGACTTGCACTGTCTGAGGAGAGACACTTCTCTGCGAAGTTTCACCTGTGACGATAAACTTAGACCGAATGGAAAAGGAACTGTCGATTACTATAGACCTTATTGTGAGGCACCGCGCTGAGATAAATAAGTAAAAACCCACGTAAGGAGAGCTTTCCATTCATTTTAGAAAGAGCCTTTCAAATTTTATTTAATGAGAGTTAAACCTGGAAAGTAAATCAAATACACCGAAGGAACATTAGGTAATGAAGTAAATTTCTTTTTCGTCACCTCTCATAAGTTAAGTTTTCTTATTCTTTCAGATTAAGAATTAATTATAAATACATGCCTCTGTGATGTCATTTGTTAGGCTTCTTGGACAGAAGATCGGCCCTCCCCCAGCTTCTGCCTTTACGGTTAATAAAACGCGATTGGGACAAAGGAACGTATTCAGGTTGGAACGGATTTCAGTCATGTGGTCCAACATTTCTTCAATGCAAGACCCAAGTGAAATAAATTCTTAGGACGAAAATAAGAAATATTTATAAACCAACTGATGTGGAATGCTGTACGAAGCCTTAGATCCGCGTGTATAATTCTGACATTGCTGTTTTTATCATGAAGTGACATTGCGTTTTTTACTAAAGTATTTGTATCATTGAACTTGTACTTGACAACTGAGATTTTTTTTGAAGACGTGGCTTAGAAAGGTGACTGTTCTTTACATAGCGGGTTTTATGGGACTGGATGTGTAATAGATCTGCCAACGTGAAGAGAATGATATTTAGGTTACATTCTTTGCATTAGAGCCAAGAAATATATGTATTTTTAGTTAGGAGAAAATGACTAGTGGAGTCTCCATTACTCACATTTCTGAATATAAAATGCTTATATTGGCAGCTGACGGCTACTGTGTTTGTTACATTAAAATGCTGAGAGTTAGTGACCAGTCTGGAAGATTTAATCGCGTTTATGACTTCTCACTATGACGGAAGTCATATAATGAAATAGTTCCACAAAATTCATAACCCAGACCTTTCTTCTACCCCAAATTTGCAATTTTGAATTGCTTATGACTAAGGAACTCGGAAGTAATACAACTTATCGAAATATTAGCCGAAAAAGCCGTGTGATATGTAGGTATGTATCACATTCTTACCAACAGTGGAAGCAAATGTAACATAGCTGTGTAACCGAAATATATGTCTGATATTTAATAAATAAATAAATAAGTAAACAAATAAATTTATACTTACGGCATGTCCAAACAGATGGTCGGGCCCATCCGACTTTCTACACAGCACGTTAGCAAAATCTGATTTTTAACGTCGATAAAAATGAGCCATCTAAAATACAGCTGTGTTTTACGTGCAATAAAGTACCTCCCTTTCTTCTTTCGACGTATTTCCGCATGAAGAGATTAAAATTTTACATTACGCTATAATAAAATTTTATTCAATATTCCGACCATGAACATTTTTAAACATAAAGGTAGAAAGTGAAATTTACCCTATAACAGGCCATTAAGGCCCAGTGGGGGAGTGGAGTCATAGCTGTACTCTTTCTTTAACGCCAGCGCTAGATTGGATGATGTTAACGCCACGCCCTAGCCGCTATACCTCCGGGAAAGAGACCCGGTACAAATTTTACAGGAAGCTGGGTGGGCCTCAGGTCCATTCTGGACGGGTGCGGAAAATCTCGCCCTACCGGGTTTCTTTTCCCGGACTGTCCTGTCCATAGTGATAAATAAATATTAATATCAAACATGCCATTAGAAGTCATTTGTGCATTACCATTGTGTACCTCACAGTAAGTGAATAACAGCTGCGCTTGTTTAACGGGTTAGATTCTCGCCGTACAAAATATAAGATGCAAATTTTTACACTCGCCTGCAAAAACATAGGTAGCTTTGTTATAAATTTCTTACTATTCGTTAAATCGGAGTATTTAATATTTCGGTTAGGTCGGTACCCATTCCATATTGCACAGGTTTGATACAAATATGAATCCTACTCCTTAAAAGCCAAGAGTTGGGCGTAGTTCGTAGTAGAAAAAACCTTTTATTGTACAAGGGTCATAAGAAAGTGTGCAAACCCTGCGCAAGCCGCATACCAGTATTTAACATTAAACGTCTTATATTTTCAGGGAAAATTTATTTAATACCAAACGTTAAAAGACTGACATTACTGTGAATTGTTAGTCAAATTAATGTAGCAATTACTTATAATCAAACTTTTAGGACTTAACGTTGTTTCTGAAGAATGGAAGAACGTCATTGAGAAGCTTGCCCTATTTTACTGTAGCTGGTATATTTTTAAGAAATACAAGAAATTCCATTCTACAATAGTATGACTGAAAAATACACTTGCACTAACTATTGTTAGAATGTAATCGAAACTGAAAGAGCAAGAAAGATGGCGGAGCTCACCATTCCATATTTTTCTTATTCTTCCGACAGTAAAGTCTTCAGTTCTTCTATGCATTTTGCAAAAGCCTCTTTGAAAATTGATTATATTGTTTACTATATGTAGCTGTATGTGCGCATTTCACAAAATCACTAAAAAATTTCCTTCATTCTGATGTGGGACCTTAAATTAAATGTGTTCGAAAACTCGCGGGTTGCAGGCCTAATTTTTGCGGGCCACATAGGACTTGCGGGCCGCTGCTTATCACTGACCTAGTTCATGCGTCGGGTTGTTTGTTTTATAGACTTTCCACAACTATCATGAAGCTGCATTGCCCCATCTGTAAGGTCTATAAGTTTTGTCATTTTTCACGATCACCTGATTTGTATTCGCAAAGTATAGGATTCGAATCTCTGCCGGTTCAGAGTTTACTTTAACATACTTCTTTGACGGTTTTCTTCATTCACCCTAGGAAAATTTCGGGACAGAATCTTAAACTGGACCACGACTGCTTCCACATTCTTTCTGTTTCGTTTTTTACCATCATGGGATCATTCGATGCTATTAGCATAGTTAAATAAACCACAAATACAACCACTGACGGACTAACCATTAGTTACTGGGAATATGTTTTTCTCGAGGGTGAAGTGGGCTTAGTGTGAAGCCAACCAGCCACAACTAGCAACTCTGAGTGATGGTCACCTAAGCTCGCTCGTACACACGTATACATGGCGGAGAGTATGGACAGAGGGGCAAAATTTACTTTACACATGTTGCATATTTCTTGTGTGCACGTATAAGACATGCACAAATTTTGGAACATGTAATGAATACACGCATCCCTCGGTACACGAACATTCCATTTACGAATATTCGATTCTACAAAGAACAATAAGTTACACGTTTTTTTAACAACAAACAATTCTTCGCGCCTCTGATGTAGTCCAATAATGAGACACTTTATCATTTTAATTTCTGTATAGGAATTTTATCTTGCATGATTCATTTAATGTCTTATTAAAGGCTTATTTTTGCTTTACGGTTTATACAGTATGCCATTCTTTGCTTACCATAATAATGCTACAAATATCTAGGAAATAAGTAAGCAAAAGCTTGGGAATCAAACTGCTTGTACATTATTGGGAAGTTTACACTAGTTTACACCTACAATTACATGACTGCTGTTCCTTATAACAATTAGCATGAGCTACTGTGACTATGTTGTTGGCGGTATGGTTCAAACCTGCAGTCACAGATGTCGTTGATTGTTTTGGGAAGCTTTCCCAAAGATTTACTTTCGTGAATCAAATTTGTCTTCCCTACAAGATCAAATATTTATAGTATTGCTAACATAGAGAAATATTAAGAGTTTGTTGCATACGGAGGTATGAAATTTTGTATTTCGTGAATTGCCTTAACTTCTTGTTTTGAATCATAGCAGACGTTATTGGAGGGACTTGATGGCTATGGTGATTAACGTTATTCGTGATTTTCCACAGGAATTCGAATACCGTGACGATAGCTTTAACGTAGGTCAGGATGACGCGCTTTAAAATCTTTTCTTGCAGGTGCACGTATATAATTATCTACACATTTGATTCTATGATAAATAATTTCGATAACAGAACAGGTTACTTAAGCGGTTGCATGTCTGTGTTATATTTGTGAGATATGTGGTTAGAATAAGCTGAGTGCACCCCCAGACGAATTCTGGTGTTAGTACATTGAGACAGCTCATTCCATTTCAACGTAATTATTGAAAGATAATGGCCTTTGTAAAACGTGTAACTTTTTCAGGCGCGTTCGCAAAATTGCGAAAAGCGAGTATTAGCTTCGTCATATCTGTCCGTCCGTTTGTCTCTCCGCATGGAACAACTCGGCTCCCGCTGCACGGATGCATAGATTTGCTATTTGACGTTTGTTTGAGAATCTGTCGAGATGTTTCAAGTTTGATTAAAATCTGGGAAGAATAACTGGTACTTTACCTGAAGAGCTATGTACATTTATGATAACACTTTGCTGAATTCCTCTTAGAATAAGAAATTTTTCAGACAAAAGTTGCAGAGAAAGTTGAAACACACATTTTATGTTCAATAACCATTTTTCTGCAAATCGTGCCGTATATGAGATGACGTGGAAAAATACGGAAGAGTCAGACAGGCCACAGATGACAATATAGTGTGGAGCAGAAAAAATGCGATTTGCATGCTGGATAACTAAGACAAGAAAACAGGTACACCCTTAATAATATTAATAGCTATTTCTGTACAATTTATTAATTCCGCCTGATTCCATAAAATGTTTTACGGCAAATCTTACACAAACTGAGAAACTATGAAACGACTTATCTACCTTTAAGCTCTGTTTATCCAGATTGTACATCTAAAAAATTCCATGAACAAACGAACATTCTTTTGTTTCAAGGCAGCATCAGGCATTTTACGTGAAGACCTACGTACGTTTTATTGTTGATGGCGATAAAAATTTGCCATAAAAGCATTCTTATGCGACACTCAATGTTGACACTGACATGTGGTTCAACAACACACACAGACTACATTGTTGCTTTTCCACTGCAAACCTGTTAAGCAAACACCTCACGATGTTAACGTTATACTGCGTATCTTGTTAAATATTCATGCCATATAATACGCACCTGATACAACCCTGTCCAACAGCTTCAAGCCAAGTACTATTTCGTACGCGAGTTTACCGTCATATTCCTCTTTCGCTGCTTCAATCTCGGTTCGAAGTTCAGACTGTAGCTCTGGGTGGAGGGCCAACTCGTTGAGACAAAAGCTCATCGTGGTGGACGCTTTCTCACTTCCCGCTCGGAGGAACATTGCAGCTTGGGCAGTTAGTACCACTTCATTGAACCCTATATGTAGCACGTACGAGCATTTAATGAGAAATAGTCACTTGCTTGAATGTCCACATACTGCGTAATCCAAAAGTGAATGTCACATATGTGGGTATGTCCAGTTTCTGATTAAGGGCAGAAGCTCGATACAATTATTAACCATAATGCTTAATGTTCAGCAAGCTCGAACATCCCTCAGAAATGACAAGTGTTCGGATGCCGAAGTAATGCCTAGGACACATTTTCTTTTCACAGTTCCTAAGACGGAAAATAAAAGAAAGAGTGACAGTGTTCGAATACGCCAGCGTATACTATGGTGGATGATTGAGTGCTCAGTCATACACCATGGTGTAGTATGGACACCTACCAACAACACAGCAATAAACTCCCCAGAATGAAGGTGACGTATTTATATAGATGTTTGCAACGATTGGTAGATATTCGCACAAAATATAAAATATTTATATGAAAAGTATTTTGTAATTATTTTATATTTTAAATACTTTTAACAAATTTAATTGAAAACAGTGTGTTTCTGACTTCAGACATGCACGTCTTTAACAGAGTATGCCTTTATTTTATTCCTTTCTTACGGGCCTCCTTGAGGATGACGATAGAGAGGCTGAAACATGTAGGAGGCGCCTCCTAAAGTGACAAATGGTTTTGCGTGTTGATTGTGCAGTTGTTGAATCAAATGCTGCATAATCAGTCTATTGCACGCTATGTGGAAAATCTAATTTTTTTGACTACTACGACATAATCCCTTTCGTTGTTTCTTGTATTTTCTACAAATTTTAACAGTTTTGTGAACTGAATTCTATTTTATTAATCACGTCTAAAATATATTCCATTTATCCAATTCATTACATAGATCATCTGCTTCCTTCCAAAATTAAATAAATTATTTCACACTTCTCTTACATGTTCATTTTTATCAACTTCGAAAGGGTTAATGTTATGGATGACTTTCTGACCCTTTACCGCTTCACAAAAGCTGAAAATTTCTTTAAGACTTAATATTCTATATGTTTTTTGAAAACATTATATTATACTATGTTATACTATATAGAGTCGTTCGTAAAATTGTAGATAAGTGATGGATCGGGAAGTATTTGCATGGAATTGTTTATAAGCTAATCGAGGCATGATTGTCGGCATTCGCCTGGCGAGACTGAGTATCTCAGAAAACCCTGAGTCAGCATCTCCTGTTTCCAAGCCGAAATTTGAATTGGACCGAATTCAAGTGTGAAAGGTTACCACCACAAAACTTTGCTCGGTTAAAGACTTAAAATTTCCCTATATTGCGTTAGATACTTCGTTAATATGTGAAGAGATGGCTGTAGTTCTTACCTTCATCTCTGATATCTGATGACGTTTCGTTACATATTTGTTGGTGCACTTGAGGGTCTTCATGTTTGCTTTCCTCTTCATTTGTTTGGTTTCTGGCGAGCATCAACAAATGCATTACATCTTTCTTCATAACATGGTTTTCATCCCTATATTCCACAATCTTTTTAATTACCATTCTGAAGAATGCTGTGACGTCACGAGGAAAAGTCGGTATTTTGAAAATTTTTGGCAGAATTGGAGAAATTGATTCCAAAATGTCAATCAATGTACTGCCATTAGCATGTATGATACGACGACCCATTTTCTTGAATTCTGAGTTTTTATCTTTCATCGCATTTACCTCCACGCCGAAAGCGCAAGAACCAGTGGCGTCCATAGTAAAATTCACCAGTTTGTCATACATATCTGTTATCTCATTATTCTTTACATGTTCGTGCAGGTGTTCAATAAGTTTCTCAGAGTAATGATCAATGTGTTGATACACAACTTTCAGTTTACCTGGCGTAAATGCTGGTGTCAACTTCGTCCTGATGTATCGCCATTCTTCTCCTTCGAGATTGAATAAGTGATACGTAAGTGGATCCCCTTTTAAGTCTGGATGATTACCTTTACCGGGAAAATAAGCAAAATCCTTTACAAGTACCTGCTTTATAAGTTCGGGATCACGAATCAGAAGTACAGGAGTTCGAGCCTGGTGTATGCCTCCATATCTTTCTCCTTCGAACTTGTTGTACAATTCCCGGAATACTTCAGCCGGTGAACGTTTATGTAAGGCGAAGTTTTTGGTGTTACCGAGGAGTGGTAATGGTTTCAGCGACTTCACACCAATCTTCTTCCAATAATGAAACGTTGACGTTGAGTACCGGTAGAGAAACACCACTGCCGTCGCTACTAAGCCAAGCAGAGCGGAGACAATTGTTTCAAATGACGCCTCCATTCTAATGACACCAAATTTATGTCTGTAGCCTTCAAGCGAGACGCAGCTTGGCTGACAGCCAGCCACTGAATGACATTTTATCCATCGATGCGGCTGGTATATATATATGAGTGCTAAGACCAGGCAAGTCATGTTGCGTCATCAGCTATGCTTCGTCATTCATTGAATGCTTCCAGCATACCTCGTGGAACACGTTTGGAAGATTCGTGCATAAGTGTCACACGTCCTCGAAGTACGTGCCCTGTTTATTTACACGATGACAAAGCATTTGCCACACCGTTTGTACGAACGTCGCTGCCGTCTCATCTGTTTATGTAGTTTTGTATCTTCGTCACGTCTAGGTGGGTTATATCAACAAATATTCCTGTGATTTACATATTGTTTTTATGTAATTTTTAACCCAGATTTTTTACTACGAGGTTTATGAATAAGATATTGGTGATCGTCATTACGGACACTGTTTCAGTCACGCTTAGGCTAATTGCCCCTCTTCACCGGAGTCCTCTGAATTAACTAATACCAGGTTTCACAGTCGACAGTTTAAATCCGTTTCTTGCTTTCGTCATGCGTGTTACAAGTCACACCTACGTGTCGTTTTAATGCTCAACTATTTTAAGTCATTCTACTTATGTCGTGCATTTTCGTCGACTGTTTTAACGTTGGTTACCCTAGGGTATAATATATTGCCTTCAGAAAGCCCCAACATGTATTTATCTTTAAAGTGGCTCTACTATGCTGGCTGCGTTTCAGTTCAGAGTCTTTTGTTCCGTCTCCTGTGTGAAGAGGCAAATATTAAAATGTACGTAAATGTTTTTACCTGCTGTTTTGCTGAGGAGAAAATTTGGATATGAGGAGGAGGAATATACGGAAGGCTGGAGGATCTCATAATGGGGCGTTTCGTAATTTGTATGCTTTAAAATATTATTAGGAAGCTAAATCGAGGATAAATTTGGCAGCGCATGTAGGATATATGGTAAGCACGACAGATTCATTAAAACCTCGATCGGAGAACGTGAGGGGGAGAAACTACTTGACAGAGACATAGCTTCAGATGGGAGGGTAATATTAAAACGAATCTCAAATAAAGAGGATGCGAAGATGCGAACTGGTTTAATTCAAATCACTGGTGGAGCTTCGGGCGCGCATTGCCGATCGTGAACCTTAGGGTTTCATAAAGGTGGGGAAGTTTTTGACGAGATGAGAAATTGTTGCTTCTTCAAGAGACACTCTGCCCACTAGAATTAATTGTGTTATTATATTTTGGGGGTGGGCGTAATGTGTTGTTCCATAAATGGTCGGGAATTTCTTGACAAGTTTAGGGGCTATCAGCTTGTCAAGAACAGCTCTGCTCAGTGTAATTGATAGCGGTATTATATGTTGCGCATAGGTGTAATTTGGTTACAGCGTTGTAAATTTAGACACATGTAGCTATGAAATTAATTTTTGTTGTATTTGCTGCACAAACGCAAAACGTTTCTGGTAGCTCAGGGGTAAAAACGCTAACAACATTTTATGCTAAAAAGGTGATAGTAATCATGATAACCGGAGAGTAAATAATATTTATAATTATTAGGCTATGATTATGGGCTTAACGTGGGGCTTGAAAGGAAGGGGGGGGGGGCAAATGCTTCTCCAATATTTTTGCTACCTCGCAATATTTTTTTTGCTAGTGACTTGAAGAGAGGCAAAAAAAAAAAACAAATATTTTCTAAACGATTATCTGGGTGGTGTAGAGAGAGAAAAAATAAAATAACATGCGTTCAAACGAATCTTCCCCATCTTTCTAATTTGACTCTTACGTAAATCAAAGTTCTCAATAATCGTGATCGATTTTGCCCCCCTCCAATGTTATAAGCCAAGTTACGCCTATGGTTATCACGTTTTGTTAAAGGAAGCACTGGAAAGTAAAGTTGGCTCTACCCATGACATAAGGTAAAGTTTTCCCTTTTCACGCCAGGAAGGCGTATAGGGGAATAGAGGTATAGCTCCACTTATTCTCAACCTCGGCACTAGACGGAGGGGGCGTAAAGTATTGCTTATGATTTTATGAAAAGGGGCCAACTTTTTATTGATTTACGGTGTTTAATAAAATGCCTTAAACTCTTTATAACGCACTGGTAAATACGTATGCGTACCATCTGATGTTCAGTAATTCCTCATTTCGTCCTTAGAACGTGCTTATGGGTCTCAGAGTAAATGTCCAGTTTTTTCTGACGCTGCAACCCGCTGATTGAATCCTGTCAATTAGGATTTCGACTCCCTACGATGCTGCAAATCAGAGAAATTTGTTTTGTACAGAATTCCTCCATACCTTCTTTAGACTGAATGAGTCGAGGCCAAACGAGCGGATCTGCAGCATCTTATTAAGTCACACTCATTTAGTTTGGTTTTTAAGCAGCCTTAAGATGACTTACTTCACTGACTGAGCATTCAACGAAGATCAGTGCTTTTCCTTGGAAGTTTGTACCAAATTTTTGGGTTATATTTAGTTGTTATTCTCCTCTAAAATGCTTATATAATGTACAGGGTATACACAAAAGAATGGTGCGGTTTCAAAAGTTAACAAGAAATGTATTTCTCTCCTTACACGGGCACAGCCTGCTCCGTCAATAGCGGCAACTGTCCAAGTTTCTCATGCGTTAATCACAATCCATCAATGTATGCACACTGGGTCACACGACACACATCCACACGGCAATCAAATTCATCCCAGACTCGGTGTAGCATGTCCGCTGTGATGGTCTGCAGTGCATGCGTTATCCGATCACGAAGTTCCTTGAGGGACATGGGTAATGGTGGTACGTAAACGCTGTCTTTAACGAACCCCCAGAGAAAGAAATCGCATGGTGTTAGATCCGGCGAAAGGGGTGGTAGATCTGGACACCTTAAAACAGAGCACACA
>BLKM01007528.1:244576-406569 GCA_013340265.1 Coptotermes formosanus | reverse complement strand
TGGCGTCGCAGCAGGAGAAGGCGTTCTGTGTGTTCCGTTTTGAGGTGTCCGGATCTGCCACCCCGTTCGCCGGATCTAACACCATGCGATTTCTTTCTCTGGGGGTTCGTTAAAGACAGCGTTTACGTACCACCATTACCCATGTCCCTCAAGGAACTTCGTGATCGGATAACGCATGCACTGCAGACCATTACAGCGGACATGCTACACCAAGTCTCGGATGGATTTGATTACCGTGTGGATGTGTGTCGTGTGACCCAGGGTGCACACATTGAAGGATTGTGATTAACGCATGAGAAACTTGGACAGTTGCCGCTGCTGACGGTGTACGTTTTGCCCGTGTAAGGTGAGAAATAAATTTCTTGTTAACTTTTGAAACCGCACCATTCTTTTGTGTGCACTCTGTGTATGTTCTAACTTAGGGATGAATGTCGTTGTTTTGGACAGGACCTTTAATACTCGAGAGATTGAAACTTGGATTCTGTCTCTGTCTGCGGCACTTGGGATGTCCACCTCAAGTTGGTTGCTAATTTCCCCAGGTAGTTGCGTGGACCGAAGAGGTGCGGTCGGCACGCACACACTGTCCTTCGAATTTTACACAAACTTGTATAATTCTCTTGCTTCTGGTGAGTGGTAAATTGACTGGAACACGGACGTTCTTCTTGAGTAATGGAGTAGTCTGCAAAATGCGTGCCTGAGGCTTGTGTGTTATCATAAATGACTTGATGGCCATTATCTCGAAAACTGAGCTCGTCCGGAGGGAATATATAGCCTGCAACACAAAGTGCTCTGTCAAAAAGTTTTACAGATTTTGTGCCATATTTTCAATTAAGGAGTAGGCCTAATAATTGAAGAAGACTAGAAAGCTTCTCTCAATAGAGCCTACACTTATATCTCTCAGATGCAATCGCTGCTACTTTTTATACGTGGTCTTACCTCATTTTCCTAATACCTGTTTATCCCAGATACAACATATTCGCCGTTTAACCATTCGAATTTCCACATTATCTTATTACACATTTCGTCAAATATTAACCCTTTAAAGACGAAGCATATCTGTTTTGTATAAGGATTCAGTGCATACCGCGCTGTAAACACTCTCCACTTCGGTAATAAAAACCAATCTCTTGATGTTTTATAAGGCGAAAGTTGCTGTTTTTCTGATATCCGTACAAAACACAATGTGGGCACCACGTAGAATTTTTTAATATTAAACCTGGTGGTACGTAAAGTTACCGCTAGGCCTTGAAAGGTTAACGTATCACTCGAGACGAGTATGTAGAATAAAACTGTAAATATTGCCGACAAGTATACTTTGAGTCTTCTAAAAGGGAATCATTCTTTTGACAAGCGAGTGAACGTTTAATAAGTGTGAATGTATTCATATGTGGATCTGCGTGTTGGATTGGTAGAGATTAAAATTGTTTTTATTGACAATTTTAGCGTAGAAATCCCACATAAATATGTATTTGAATTATAATGAGATACAGAATGCGGAGGGATAGAGATAACGTCCCGTTTCATGTTCATTTTTTCCGCCTTGTGCCATGAGCTCCTAACACAACAGCAGGCTTGTGTGTAAAGGGGTTACGACCATTACTGAATTTTGACCAAGGTCATATTTGCCGGGTTAATTATACAGTACATTATTACATATCTTCAAACTTCAGTCATTCAAAGTAATAAGTTTAATGAACAAACTGTTACGCATCTCTGAAGAAAGTTACTAAAACTGAAGTCAGATTTTGAAACTGTTACTTTAAGAGATGTGTCAATAAAAGGCTTTTGTATATTCGTGTCTCAAAACATTTTAGTCATTTATCTCTTTGAAGGTAACATTTTCAGCATTGTTTAATATTTTTTCTTTTCTCACATACTCTTTGCTGTTATCTTCAAAGGCTATATATTCACAATCCGCAGTTTTGCAGAGCTTAGTAATGCTTCGTGCAGCGTAGGAAGTAAATTTATACATACCCTTTGACCGAATAAGTTTGTCTAACAACGAGGTGTGTTGGCATATTTTCTTGAAAGAATTTACTTTGTCCAAATTCATGTTTATTCGTAGAGCTCAATCGATTTTAATATCCCTGTAACTGATACGGACTGCTTAACAAATCGACGAATTAAACAATAGATAACACGTATACGCATTTATTGAGACTGTTAGCTAACTGCCATTTTTAAAGCCGCTTTCTTTTGGCTTGCAGGGCATTTCAGGAGAGTCATGTTCGTCGAAAACACAGAGTTGCTTTGTGTCATTACGTTAAATGCGCACGGACGTACGAAAACATTTGTCTACACTTTTGTGTCGTAGTGATATATTTCAGAACTTGTGCCATTGCATTTGCCGATTACACAGTACATTTATGTTGAAAAGTTTTGTCATTCCCCACATCTTCCAGAACTGTTCCTTTCATCTATTACGTTTGCTATGCAAGTTTTGTAACGTTCGTTAGTTTAATTTAAAGTACTATTGTTTCCCACGAGGAAAGCAGACGGCTTCTGATATTAGTGATAGTATATTTGTAACATATAGCGGTAGAATAATTGGCATGGTGTTGTTTTAGCCCACTGTCCTTATTTGAATAAATAAACGTCTTATGGCACCATTATCTTCGTGCGTGAGAAAGTGTGTGCTTGTGTGTGTGTGTGTGTGTGTGTTTATGTGTGTGTGTATGATGCTTCTAACAGCTTTTGAACAAGGTGACGGGTTTTCATAAACGCTTTTCATTAATGTTATATTACTACAGTCAACTCCAGCGCCTTAAAAGATCAACGTAGCCTTTTTAGAACCGTTTTACTGTGTGTAAGTTTACTTTAACTTTTTAGAATTGAATTGCACACTGATGGAGCGAAATTATTGAAGGATTTTACTCACTTAAAATCAGATAATGGTTGGATAAATTTCTTTGTGTTGCTAATTTAATTATTTTCAATGCCTGTTGAACTTCTCTAGGAAGATAACCTCTCTGTTTTTTAAATCACGATATGGCAATTCTTATATTACTACTAGTGACTAAATCAAGCACGTGGGACTTTTTATTGATTCTGAATATCATTTTCATTTTAAAGTTAATTACTTTTCCCCAGTTAATTAACATTAAGCTTTATATTACAACATAAAGATAGATAATAAATCTTTCCAAATATTTGGGATGAACCATATCATTTAGAAATTACATTCATTAAGAAATTAAGAACAGACTGAGCTTGCTTCTTATCGTTCGATGCAGAGTCTTGCTCTTCCAGATTGATATCTTAAAATATAAAGATTAAAATACACAGAACTATAATTTTGCCTGTTGTTTTGTATAAGTGTAAAACTTGGTCTGTCGTATTGAGGGAAAAACATAAGATGAAGGTGTTTGAGAATAGGGTGCTGAGGAAGACGTTTGAGTCTAAGAGGGACGAGCAAACAGAGGAATGGCGAAGGCTGCATAGTGAGAATCTTTATGATCTATACTCCTCACTGCATAATATTAGGGTGATTAAGTCAAGAAGTATGAGAGGGGCAGGGCATGTGGCACGTATGGGGGAGGAGATTTTCGTGCAGGGTTTTGGTGGGGAAAACTGAGAGAAGGAGAAAACTTGGAAGATCTGGGCGTAGGTGGGCGGATATAATTAAAATGGTTCTTCAAGAAGTGGGATGGAAGCATGGACTAGAGTGATGTGGCGTAGGATAGGGACAAGTGGCGGGCTCTTGTGACTGCAGTAATGAATTGTGTATTCCATACAATGCGGAGAATTTCTTACCTAGCTGAGGACCTAATAACTTCTCTCTGATCTCTGATCTATGGAGCTAGTAATTTCATTCAGATTTTTGATCTGGTTTAATATTACTTTTCCTATTTCGACTCCGGGTAGTTTATTGCTTGTATAGTTTTCAAATGTTAGACCTAAATTATAGTAGGGTACTGTAGCATGGAATTAATTTATCTCTGCTGATGCTAAAGAAACTCCAAAGTACTCGTATTCAGCGGAAATTTCTAACTTTGAGGTGTCACTGTCGTTGTGCCAGAGGGTATGTTAATGGCTATGTTTGTGCTAATGTTTTTCTGTTCCTTAATTACGCACTTTGCGTGAGAGAAGATTTCACATTGACGCCATATTCTGTGTTACTGTCTTTGTGGGTTTTAGTCTCGTTCATTTTCCGTGGATGTTAGTTCTTATAATTATCAGAGATATAATTCTTATATCTCTTAATCCAGTCTCGCAACCTCCTAGTTGTCCTTTGTTTCATATTAGTCCAGTATTTAAAAACTCAATCCTTTATGCGGATGATTGCGGTAACCTTCATTACTAGTGATCCAGATATTTTCAGAAAGAACGCTATCACAGCCAGTCATGTTTTATACTCACTTTTTGTTTTACATTTATGTATTAGCGTATAATATGTGTAAATCTTATATAGTATATTCTTTCTGTTTCTACTGCGTATGTGTCCTGTTTGCTGACATTTTGTATTTATGTATGTATGTTTGTGCTGTTTCTGTTATTGGCTACTTGGCTTTTGACGGAGGTTGTTAATAAATGAGAATTCCTTAATAATAGTAATTGTAATAATAATTATCATCATCACGATCATCTCAAGAACCTAATGGTTATAGTTGTGCTAAAGCATTTTAGTACCTTTTCATGAGAGAAAATATCAGCTTGACGCTATAATGGTTACTACTTGGGGGAGGGGGTTGGCATTAAATGTTATGAAAAGTTTTGGCGGGGTAGGAGGTTAAATCATCTATGGACACTATAAGTATTTTATTTCCGACTCATATATTCTGAGACTTTCCTTTATCTTGTATTAGGCCATTCATTAGAAACTAATTTCTCCAAATGTGCCATTGCGGAAAACTTGGTATATAGAGATACTGACATTTCCAGAAAGCAAGAAATTACACTCAGCCCGATTTCGTATTGGTTTCATAGGCTTATTATAATTTTTATGTATCATATACATTATTTTTATGTTATTATTTGCTGTTCGTTCTTGCTTTTTACGTGTCTAGTGCTAGTGCCCCATTTATCATTTTGTCCGTCTATTTTTGTGCTTCTCCTGCTATTGGCCGCTTAGACGTTTGCACGTTAATAGAAAAGCTGAACATCATTGAACTGAGTTGAATTATTGTCGTTATTATACACTTTACCCTTTAACGTACCCCTGCATGTTACAATTCTGTAGAATTGGGTACGGCTCTTCCACCAAAAACACTTTTTCAATAACGCATATAATTTTTTGCAGTGCGATTTGTTGCACTGTCTTGCTGACAATGCCACGGATGTTCTCTTAATCTGACACGTGCTCAAAAATGGTGTCATAATATGTGTTACATATCGGTGTGATTTTGTTGTCTCAGAAAAGAAAATGGGTCCAATAATCCACACGAAAATCAACATCAACTAATGGCATTTCGTGGATTAATAGGGGAAGATGTTACTCCAAGATTATCAAAATAAAAAAAGAAGTTACTCTAAGAGTTTATATGCCCGCTGAGATAAAAACCGAGCCTTCCTCTTGCACGGGACGAGTGTGGGTTCTGTTTCTTCGGCATGCACACGAAGAAGGTACCAGTTCACACAATTCCGCCTTGCTTCACCATTTTTGTTGTAGAAACTGTGACCCATATTTGTCTTATGTAGATGCAAATGCAGCAGATTTGTTGCGTTTCCTTCCGATGACGCATACATGCCCGTTTACTGTGCAAGTCGAGCCATTGGTTTTGTTCGAGATTGTTCAATTTAGCAACAATTTCTTTCGCTTTTTCTTCAGTAATCAGGTGCCTTCTACGTCTTCTCTTTAACGCCTAGAAAGGAACCTGTTGCTGGAAACATTTTCACTTAATGCAGAATGTTTTCCTGCTTGGGACTGGCGCATCACGCAAATTTATTAAGAATTTACTATGAAAATTCTTGTAGAAATTATATTTAGCGTTCATATCGTACAAAAATACGGGATGCTCCAGTGGACTCCACAGAGCAACTGCAAAGTCTCAGATAAGCATCGTGGGAACGTGCCATTAAGTAGAATTGTTGTATAACATTAGCAACATGACGGGAACAGACTGGTGGTTTTGTGCATAGAAATAATGAGCCTGTGTGGCAACCGGACGGCGTAGCGTAGCAAAAATGCCCTACATTCTTTTAGTTGAACACATTTCTGTGAAATATATTTTTAGTGCCTGGTAAGAAAGGGTGAGTGAACGTTTATTGATATTTACTAGTACAGCATAAGAGTATAAATACAAATCATCCTCCTTTTTTGAATTGTATTAAGGATGTATGGTCCTTGTAAAATTAAAGTTACAGTCATGGTACCTAGGTCGTAGGCCAGAAATGATGACATCATTGTTATGATGATATTAAGCGGTTTAAGCTGCATGTAATGCTTACTGCCTTGGACAGTAAACCTTTATGACCGAGCACAAAGACCTAAACATATATTTTATTACACCACTGCCGTGATTTTCTGTTGCAGTTTTAACAAATTATTTAGTGAATACGTGTGCTATTGATGAACTGCAATTGTAATAGACCAAACTTTTATTTGAAAGATTTGAGCCTCGAATCTACCAGATGTTCTGGTAGGTTCATTGTGGATTTCATCACAATTCATGGGCATCTTCCTAACGTATTTGACACTAACAACTTTCACAGGTCAAATAGTGTCATTAAATAACTCTAGAATCAATTACAGACCCACTACGCATATGACGAAGTCGTAGGTTATTATAGAAAAGGCCACGATCAGTTTGTTCTCATTACATCGACGTTTATTCTTCACACAAAATGCTGTCTATGACCTGAAGGAATATAATCCAAGAAGTTGACATACCATCTTAAAAAAAAGAACGGTCTGCTGTAAATTTCGTGTCAGCGAGGACACTAATGCAAGAAGTGTTTGGCTAATTCAAGGAAAGCTGCTCTTGTAGTATTTTTCTCGTGAAAGCGAGAGAAATATGTCAAGTTAGCTCCTGGCCTAGATTAAATAAACCTTTTTGTACTCAAAGAGACGACGAAATTACGATATAAATAAGCGAATTAGCGGAAAGGGATATGCTATGGGCGAATTTCCAAAACATATAAAATAATTTTATCTTTATGTCTGTGTCCCCAGTAGCAAGTGAACTGGTGGATGCGTAAATATTTTTGCATCAAAGCTTCCCACGTGCATCTTTCGCTATGGCTGATGGCCACAGGTTTTACGGTTTGATGACCAACATTTTATTTACCCGTAAAGCCATGGAGAAGACAGTGATGACAAAAAATTGTCTAAATATTAGGGTCTATATTACGCTGGAATGGACAGGCAGCTATGGCGTTATGCTTTTAGTTATGTTTCGCAGAACTGTGTGTCTCTTGGGGCATGTAGCCTTTTCTGTACGTCTAGTTTAGTAAATATAATTCCTAAATTTTAATTTACTTTGACAGACAAAAAGTATTTTTAAAATGTAGTGTATCAGCAACTTTGCAAAAGGGAAAACATATTATATTACTAGAACTAAAATACGAATAGACATAGGGAAATCTAGATATTTTTAGGATAAAAATTGTGGCTTTCAGTGGAGTAAGCATTTAGTTTTCTGTACAGTTTCCTTATTGTGACTTGTTGATTTTGAAGTTGTGCGAATCGAACTTCGAATTTAGATAAACGTGACTGAGAATGTATTCTAATGGGCTTTAATTATGAATTATTTTGGTGTTAGGCGATAATGTCTACCATTCCTGATGGTTTGTGTAAATCTAATGCAATTTTATTCAAGTAATTTTCTCAAAATTCTGAAAATTATAGTTGTAGGCAATTGTTTATGGAAGGTGATACCTACCCATCCCACTTCTTGAGGATCCATTCCAGTATTATTGTTCCATCTACGCCTAGGTCTTCCAAGTGGTTTCTTTCACTTAGGTCGGTCCACCATAAGCATGTATGCACACTTTCTCTCTCCCATACCTGCCATATGCTGCCCCCCCCCGGCCCGTCTTATTCTTCTTGATTTGTCAACCGAATAATGTTTGGTTAGGAGTACAGAGCATAAAGCTCCTCAAGAATTACACTGTTCCTTAGATTAGTTACAAAAACTGTAAAGTTGCCTTCCTTATTTTTTGTGAATTAGAATAACAAAGAAACTAGTACAGTATTATTTTTAAAGTGTTTCATGTTTCAGAATTCTTTATCTGCATATTTTAAATATGCCTGTAAGAATTCTCCTAAAGTTGAAGACATTTATTCCAGCATCTTCGTTGTCATCTGCTGTATCTTGCGATCAGGGCAGTTGTTTGCGTTTATGTATCGAGCGTGTTTTTTCCATTTTTATGCTCATGTAGAATATTTTCTTTAAGTACTTTGTATTGGATATTCTTTAAATTCTCTCCTATGTAGACAGTTCTGTGATCTGATTCAATGAATCCGAACAATTAATATTATACTTCGCTTTATATTTTCTGTAGTATATATATATATATGTATATATATGTATATTATGCTTGCTCAAGAATCGAACGTACTTGAATTTTTTTGAAAAAAAATTTATATAACTGATCAACAGCATTAATGTTCTATGTCCATTTTACAATTTTTTGTAGCACGGCACTTTCTAAGTAATTTTATCAATTTTTCGTATATTTTACACTCTAGAACGAGAAGCACCAATTGCTTGCAATAAATATTTCTTTTGCTACCGTTCTTTGTTGCCTAAACGCCACGGGATATTTTGTCCAACTGATCAGCTGTTAAGCTTCTTATAAAGGTTTCTGCTCCATGGAGTGTGTTAATTTGTTGTTGGTAGGGGATCATGTCAATATCTCAGGATATACGTAATATATACACCGGAACATACATATCGTCGATGGCAGGGTCACTGAGGAAGAGCAGTGGGATATGTCTTGAAAGAAAACAGTCGCGGCGTAATCGGGGTACTACGCCGATATTTGTCTGGAGACGGTGAGAAGCGCCACTAAACATCGCAATTATAACAGCCAGTGTCCTTACAATGATTGTAACTGAACACTTTCTGAATGCCAGTCTACAGCCTTACCAATACACCCACGTGCTCCTTACCTGCAACATACATATAATTCGCACACACTCTGTAGAAGATAATTCGCTTAAAAGTCTATTCGTTTTGCACCAGACCTTAAAATGGCACGTAAAGACCATGCCTGACATTTCCAGTAATTTGCACGGAAATAGATGAAGACTGCCATGAGAGTACTTTTATGTCGGTTGCGGACTGAGCCTACAACCAAGCCTCGTTGTCATGATCAGGACTGGTAGGCATTGCCTCTTGCCGCCCACCGAATTAACACCATTAGGAGCCCACAAGAAGATTACGTCAGAACTTCGTGTCCGACCAAACCACTTATCCCAGCTGCCCTGTGGTTTGCGTCTTTACTGTCTGGAAACACACGCCACCTGCTCCTTCACAAATATAACACGGACATATAGTCTTGAGTATCGAACCTATGTATCTAATTCTCATTGTTATACCCCACAGGAGTATGGAATAATGCCATGAAGTGGAATGGGTTGTGGGCGGTAGGATGGGATTGTATTATTAACTTTAGTCCGCAATAATCCGGTCGCCTGCCTTATCTGACAGCCCCAGTTAACGGGGGTGGAGGGGAAGGGCTGAAAAGCAGGCAGAGGGTAGAAATAGGATCAATGTGGTCGAGAATATTATCTTCAGCTCCTTTTTTTTTTTTAATTTTTCCTGCACACTTCTGTCTGTCCGTTGCATGTTCCATGTGTACTCATATTTCTTTATTACGAGTTTCCTTCATAATATTCAAATGTTTTGGATAAAGATGTATCTGTTACACTGTTCTATACAGAAGCAGAACGAGCAACTGTATGTCGTAAATGTAGAGATTATTTTAATGAACCCCAACCTAGAAGTTTTACTGCAACAAAGTACACTCCACCTATTTCCCATGCTTAGATTTCTGTTCAAGTACCAAACCGCAAAAGCGGTCTTTCGTCCTGAGAAACAAAAACATCCAGCTCTTGTACACGTACTCTGGATGGGTCCGAACATTTGTATGAACATTTGATATCTTTCAGATATTTTGTCTTCGACAGCTACAATTCGCTTCCAAACTTACGTGATTCAGGCCCGACTTCGGTTAGATTTCCTGGTAACGAGGCCCTTAGAATTGATTCCGCAACGCATACACTTGGAAAACAGTGACGATAACATTTCTTCTTGTTTCATTCTACGAAATTTTGTCCCTGATTGGCTTCTGAAATAAACTCAAATCTGCATGCTTCTCTGCGCATGTGCTTACATTTTATCGTAGCTTTTTAAAAAACAGTTTGCTCTTTACAGACGTATCCTCCTCGTATGTATCCGTGGAAGCTGAAATAACTTATGTTGTGGAAGATTAATGTTTCCTTTATAAATTTCAGAGATGGCAAGACGCGTTTCTTTTATTTATGGCCTCTAACATCAAACAGGTGTACATCCAGACTAAAAGGGCTAGTTTCAGCATGGAGAGGATTCAAATTGGCCACGACCTGCTCATTCTTTCTTTTCTTGGCGCGCGTAGTGCGTCGCAGTGGACACTACATAATCGTATTTCTGAATGTGGCTGTCAAGGGAAAAGATACAACCACCCAACCTGTAGTCCCAGACTTGCGGTGAAGTTTCTTGAGCTATAATGACTTAAAATGATTTCAGATGTGAAGTTCGGTATCGTCATCCCGTTGTGTTATATAACTAGATTCGATTTTTTATGTTCAGACAAGCGCAACTAATAAAAATGTAGTAAATTCTTTTTATTTCTACATGTGTCGGCCTATTTTATTTGCCATCATCAGGTAGTGGTATGGTGTGCGTAACAGAGAAAATTATTTTAGAACGAGGCCTGCCCTTCACAAATGTTAAATACATTGACCATATTAAAACTGTTATTTCAAACATTTGAATTATATTGAGATTGATAGTAGTTAAAACTGGTTGAGTACAAAATACGTACGTTGGTTCCTTCTCATGTATATCGTAAACAGCTCAGAGTTAAAACCCATTAAACGTAAAATATGTGCGTTGATTCCTTCTCATGTAGTTCAAAGTATTCAGTAGACTGGTGATTAAGTTTATTATGGGATGTGTGGTGATTACGGTTCATGGCAATTTTTCATAGACACAGCTGGTGGTATATTGTAAAACTGTGAACATAACAGGAAAATATAAATCAATTTAGGTGTCAATCTATGTTGGAGAAATATATATTAAGTGGATATATTTTTCTGATTTATGAAATTTACTTTTAGGTCTTTACCTCCTCATTATTGGCTATTCTATTAATGATTAGTTAAAAGATATGTTACACTGTTTTGCATTCCTTTAATTTGTCCTATTCATCTCAGATATTTTATGAATGAGAAGCAGTAAATTTTATATTATCTTCCTCAATATCTTTTTTAGAGTTGTTTAAGAGCCTGACGATGACCTAATCTAGGTCGAAACATGTTGCTCAGTTAGACTCTATTGTCTAATAAAGTTGTGTTAAGACTGATATTGATTTGTTTATTCATAACATTGACACACAAAGGGAAATCACACGTAAAAAAGCTGCCAGTTGTTAAAATTGTCGGTTCTCTTCCACTACCAGAGTGTAGGCCTACCCGACTGTACTCTGATAGCTTGAGCCTGCTAACTCACATATCGCCCTCCGAAGTTCAAATGCACGTTTGAGAGCAGCAGTACATTCTTTCTGAGTTGTATTTCTTCATAAGATAAAAGCGTGAGGAGTCATGGCTCATCAAATCACGGTGGAGTTGTATCTGATGGAGTAGAGATATTGTTGAACAGCTACTGGTCGCTGAGCGAGAGAAAATATCATCTACCTTTGGAACGCGGTGGTTTATTACCGCGTTTATAACAGCCCGCCACCTGAGGCACTGATGAAGGTTTTGTAACAGGACATATTTTAGAGTGAGTTGTTGCTCTAGGCCAAACCCCATAGCAGGAAGGCCATCTCATATTAGCTGTCTGCGACTGCTTTGATCAGTGTATTCTCGTTTGCTGTTGTCTTCCATATCTAGAGACTGTCGCCTCCATTCGGAACCTCAGGACGAGCCACTCACTAAATTCGAATTTCGGCCTCCATTTTCATTTATTGCAATTAAAGGAGCTGTCGACAGAAAATAATAAATAGTGCAGATACGGTACTATGCCGAGACATAAACAAATTTTGTATAATATTTATTTAAACTGCTATCTTTCTATCTCTGTGTCGGTGTCACGAGTTCTTATCTCTGGGAATATACGTGGTGCTTTGCTGTGAAGGTGGCAAAGCCGATCACGTTGCCAGTTGTAATAATCAAAACACAATTTGTCCCGGTTTTGATGTGCCTTATATGTATGTATATAACACTCTTTATTTTGTAAAATATGTGTACACTGAAATATAGTTTGTAAACACAAAATCACTATCTTTACAATGCCGGCAGCATCTGCCTTAGTTTCCTAATAGCCTTCGAACTGTCACCATTGTTTATTTTTCACACACCAGCTTGCTTACTCGCGGTCCCGACTCCGACAAGCCACGCTACAAGCACAGCTGGTGGCTACACGCGAGTCCATTCTACCGGCCAAAAAGCGTCACCCACTCCCTTACACTACTACCAACATAACGGTTACAAAACAGAAATTACATCAACAAATATATGAAATAAAACTTTATTTTATATTCTTAGTCAGTAATTATTTATGCCGTTTATATAATGAGAAACACATTTCTTTTTGGACAGCGAGTTGTTTGTGAAGAAACTGATAAGGTAATAATATGTGAATCTGATACAAAATGGGCTTATATGGACAGCTACGGACCAAACTTGAATTCGCATTTAACTTGCAGACAGAGATGGCCGATACTAAATTTCATAGCAGTCCGTTGGCACTTTCGGAGAAGAAACATTTGGACAGCTGCAGTCTCCCAAATCGCTTATATTTTGTGCACTTCGTGCAAAGAACACACAAGCGAGGGAATTGCTTATACTAGAAACTAAATCGAGTTGGGACTAGGGACTTTTAAGAGCTAATAATTCTCGTGTGGCAACACATAATGAATATGTTACGTGAGATTTATTTGTGAGAACGCTATCAAAATGGAACGTGGTAGCTCTATATTGTCTGCGTCATTGCAGATGAATATTAATGCTAAGCGCTACTCGAAACAGGGAGGTTTAATAAAGTCGGAGTTTGTGAGTTGTTCCCTGAAGTCGTCATAATTTATGGCGCGCCGTTTACTTGTACTGACTCTGTAATAATTAGTTTATCATAGTGAAGCTGGAAAGTGATTTCCATTAGCAACGGATAGGTAAAGCATTGTTTATATTACAGCTACCAAAACCTCACTTCTACACTTTCACACTTGCTAATACCAGGGGATATTTAAAGATGCTGTCTGACGTATTTCCAGAGGGTAACGTCGCAGGAGATACAACAGTTCTCGCCAAAGGCGAAATAAGAGGAAACTGTAAGGATGGGATCATGATATTTCTTTTCTTAACCCTTTAAAGACGAAGCGTATCTGTTTTATGTAAGGACTCAGTGCGTACCGCGCTGTAAACACTCTCCACTTCGGTTATAAAAACCAGTCTCTTAATGTTGTATAAGGCAAAAGTTGGTGTTTGTTCTGAGATCCGTACAAAACACATAAACGCAATGTGGGCACCACGTAGAATTTTTTAATGTTAAACCTGTTTGTACGTAAAGTTACCGCTAGGCTTTAAAAGGTTAAATACAGCCGACATGGAGCCGGAGTAGCGTAGTCGGTATAGCGACTATGTTACGCGCTTGGCGGTCCGAGTTTCGAAGCCCGGTGGGGGCAAGAGAATTTTTTTTCGTGTCAACAACGTCCAAACCGGCTCTGGGGCCCACCTAGCCTCTTACTGAATGAGCACGGGAGTTCTTTCCCGTTGGTAAAGCAGCCGGGACTTAAACCTAACCATCAGTTCCACCTGGAATCGAAGATAAGAATGACTGGCGCTATTGTTGTTTTCGTCTACGTATTGATGGTCCTAATTTAATCATTCGAAGATACACATGTATATCTAATTATTAAAGCATAAAATCCATTACAATACAACACTTAGTACAGGAATATTGTATATTCATTCACCATGTGGACGGGTAGTGATTATCATCATTTTAGGGGAATATACCGCGTTCATCATTAAGGTAAATGGAGTTAGTAAGTGCGTCCGGAATGTTGGTACGTACAAATGGTGCTAGGCTACAAGCGACTGCATTAATTATCTCCCTTAATCCATCAATTTTTAGCGCACATTATTTTCTCAAAATTAATAAGATGATAAAAACACGTTTTTTGAAAATATATATGTATCCCTTTGTAACACATTTCCTTTTTTAGTTACCGTTTAATTTGCAATCTATGGGGAACATTTCAGACGAGACTAATGACAATCGTGTATTTACATTAGCTATGGACTTCGCCTTATGTTAGCACAGCTTCAAATGATTACGTGCCGTAGGTACTTGTATCCACATGTTTGTAAAACAGATCCCCGTCCTCGTTGCGTCAACCGATAAGTATGTGTGATTAGGCTTCCGCCGCGATGTTGATGAAATCTGCGCCCCTCTGGGGTGTTACTAAGCGTTGAATGATAATCCTTCACCGACGTTTCGGGACAACGTATCGGTTCCATCTTCCAGGGTCAAGATACTGCTGCTGGATGGGACCGATACGTTGTCCCGAAACGTCGGTAAAGGATTACCACACGACACTGCGTTACACCCCAGAAGAGAGCAGATCCCCGTGCGTACGTGATTCGTAATTGTTGAGTATAGCACCCCAAAATTAGTCATCTTTAATTTCTGGCCAAAGATAGCTTATGAGGCAATAATCATTCCCGTGCGTAACATATAGTGTACTAAGGGAAATTTTTCCCTATAATGTGCCATTCAGACACCGTCAGGGAGTAGAGGTATGGCTTACTCTTTCTTTAACCTCGGCGCTAAATAGGGGTCCGTGTTCAACGCCACGCTCCTCCAGCTTATTCGCGGGAAAGAAACCCAGTCATTAATGTACAGGAGGCTGAGTGGGTGCTGGGCTGTTCTGGAAGCGTACGGAAAATTTCACCTCCACCGGCGTTCGAACCCCAGGACCGTCCAGTCCTTAGCGAGTCGCTATACCGACTACGCTATCCTGGCCACACGTGGCATGTGCTATAGTCAGTATTAACTTCGGCAGGTATGTTGTACAAACATTTCGATATTCTTCCAGGACACCGGATATCCCAGCTGAAGTTCTTCATTGTGTTACTGGGTCCCTCTAAGCAAATTCCGGGATAGTAGGCTTGTCTTAAATTACGTCACCACGCTTCCTTCCAAATCCTTTTAATTCATTTTTCATCTGTAATCAAATCATTCGTCGCTATACTTCTTACGTTCTCACAGTATCATTAAATAAAGGAATAAATACAAAAATTATATGTTGGTCCTATGGTAACTGTAACGAACGAACGAACGAACGAACGAACGAACCAACCAACCAACCAACCAACCAACCAACCGACCGACCGACCGACCAAGTAAGTAACTAACTAACTAACTAACTAACTAACTAACTAACTAACTAAGTAAGTAAGTAACTAAGTAACTAACTACATGGGGCAAAATCATTTTTGAATACCCATTATGTCCTCATATACTCAATAAGTTACCCGCATTTTATGGAACCTACATTTCCATTACCGTGTTCACAATAGATTTATCCTGATCCAGATAAATCCTGTCCATACACATCGATCCTAATTCTTTAAGATTGATTACAATAATATCCCGCCATCTACATCTATTTCTTTCGAGCGGGCTCTTTTGTTCCTCTTTTCCAACCGATACCCTGCATGTATTTTTCTTCTACTGCTTGTGTGCTACACGCCTCACTGATTTTACCTTCCCTAATAACTTGCAGGGATTATTTGGCTGAGAATAAGAGCGTTATCTTACTATGTGTTTTGACATCTAGAAGTATAAAGTAATTTATCTCTGTACCAATTGATTATTATTTGGAATAAATTAACTACGGGGACACTGTGGTGTTGAATATTGCCAAGTCGTATTTTTGTCGTCCGTACATATCAGGGGCACATATTTCCGTTTGGGATAAAGGTACTGGTATTGTACACTCTCGTAACTGCCCGGCTTTTTGCTGGAGCACAGCAGGTTCAATTAGCAGGAAGGTCTGTGGAGGAGTGTAATACATTATGTATTTTTGGAAGGGCAGTTTAGTGGAAGTTGCGTTGTGTCTTGTCTGATGTGACGTGAGGTTAAGTAGCTAAGTGACACGTCGAGATGAGGCCAGCAGACAGGTGGAGTGGCAGATGGTGGCTGCCTGCTGCTAAGTTACTGCCGCAGAGACATTGGCTCATCAAACTGGCGCGTTCCTTATCACAGTCTGTCAGTTTGTTACGACAGAAGTATGGTAACACTGTGTGTTCAGTCTATTTGCTTTATTAACGCGTTGCGGAAATTATTACTTCGTACGGAAGCTGGAGATAGGCCTTTCTAAGTTGCTTAAAATTTATAGGCCGTTTTTATTTCTCTCCCATTCCACATCCAGATACACAAATAGACAGATATGTGCCTTATTCAAAGGCATTCTCAATTAGCTGCTAAGATGATATGATGTTGGTTATAGATGAATGGAATATACGTATGCAGCAGGTCTGTTAAACTCGCGGCAGCAGTCCCCGAGGTTGGTGGTATGGCCCACTCATGATTTTATATGTATGCGCGTACTTTTACCGTCATTTTTTCGTAACACAGCAGCAAACCTTTTTGCTGAATATTGAAAATATTTTTTGCATATTAACTACTTATTTGCCCATAGCACTCCGTTCTATATTTAAAAATACTCGCCATAACAGATTATTGTGACAGTGTTAGACTTTAGCCTTTTTAATTGGTAGTAAATTAGATGGTCCAAGAAGTTTAAGGAAAGTGTTTTTGAGGAATGCATCTTATCCGCTCATTCATGCTGTATTTAAATAACTTGTCATGCACAGGAACTTATAATTTTATTCAATAATAGACCCAAGAAATCCTCCAGAATGAAATAAAACAGTGTTTTAGGTCCTTACGTTTTTAAATTTAAGATTTACAAACAAATAATGACGGCGGAATATCTACACAGCTCTCGTCTGTAGAGCTGTTTTCAAACGTCTTGGCCGCGACCTGCGCTAAAGGCGTGGTCACAACTACGAGCGTACTTGGTGGGCGGGCTTTTGGTCTGATTTTACCAACGCCTTACGGTCCATCATAAAAATATCGACCGGTAGACGATCTACCATACAGTATACCTACACACGAGGTAGCATATAACTACAAGAAGAATGATGTGTTGGCAGTGGCTAGTGCTGAGGGGGGCGGAGAATACTCAGTACACTACCTGCTGTGTTGTGACAATGGTCATTTTGGGTTCAGCCATCGAGTTGTGAAGATTATTTAAACTCAAGGGACGTAAGAAAAGGTCCTGTTTCCTGTTTCCCTGAAATTGCAACACCGCGATCCGCAGTTAACACCTGTTCTTGTTCGCTGTTGCCATTTTTCTTACAGGCTGCCGCTGCGAAAACCTGGAGACACTCGCATTACACCGTTTTACGTTAAGTTATCAACACGACGCCAGGTCATGGTATGAGCATGTGGCAACCTGAGAACGATTCCACAGAACTGTGGTGACGGTTGGGAGAAGACGAAAGTTGGTTGCTACGCGCGACCAAGAAGTCTGAAACCAGCTATACGGCTGAAGATGTCACGTTGGATTTCGGGTTTGGCCCGCAACTTGAGTTTGACAGGCCTGATATAGAGAAGCGGTGGATTGGTACTGGAGGGAAGACCGAAGTACTCGGAAATGAATGTTTATTAGCGCTACTTTATCTAATAGAAACCCACAAGGCCTGGCGTAGGATCGAACACGGGCCTCCGTGGTGAGTGGCGGGCGACATGTACTCGTGTATGTCATAGACTATATACATACACACATGTTATGGCAGTTTGTTGCCCATTAAGTTGAAAATTTCATGTTTCCACGACATAAAAGAAATATCTTGCTCGGGACATCCGAGTTCTCTTTATTGCTATGGATTAATGAAGATCCGATCCCGGTGGCTGCGCAGTGTAAGGCGTAGTTCTGCGGCCGCTCGCACGCTGGGATTGTGTGTTCGAATCTCGCCAGGGGCAGGGATGTCTGTCTCTTGTGAGTGTTGTATGTTGCCAGGTAGAGGACTCTGTGACTGACCGATCCATCGTCCAGAGGAGTCCTACCAAGTGTGTGTGTGTGTGTGTGTGTGTGTGTGTGTGTGTGTGTGTGTGTCGTTGAGTGTGTTCAAGTACAACAATACGTCTACACCTACAATGAGTAGGTAGAAAGAGGTCAGTCCAGGAAGGAGAAAAGGAAAGAAAGAAAGAAAGAAAGAAAGAAAGAAAGAAAGAAAGACAGAAAGAAAGAAAGACAGACAGAAAGAAAGAAAGAAAGAAAGAAAGACAGAAAGAAAGAAAGAAAGAAAGAAAGAAAAAAGAAAGAAAAAGAGTAGGGAACATCTGGATTAATCGTAGTTATTACAATAGCAACTTTAAACTTATGTAGAAAATCTCAGCTGCTTAGTCGATTTCTGTCCTTAATACGCTTCTTCCGTAAAGACTTATATTACATAAAGTCCCGTGTACAGTACAGTCTTCATTCGTACAAAAATGATGTTTTAATACTTTTCCTCTAACAATAGGCTTTACTACGTAAAATTCAAACAAAATATAATTCAAAATAAGGAATAAAGTCTTTTTCTTGACATCATATGTATGTGAACTGCATAAATGAGAGATTGCAAGGTCACTGACCTAACGGGGAGGAAATTAAAATCATCGTAATTTTTTTTACAAACCTTCAACAAAATAATGCATTGCAGTTGCAGCTACGACTCACATAATTAATTGAGAACTGACAAGTAATAAAAATAAGTGAACAGTAATGTGTAAATGATTTAAATAGTGCATCGTTTCACTTCTGAAATATTTCGATACAGTAGCCAGGAGCAGGGTTTAGCCAGTACGGGGCAGGTAATGGCTGTTTTCAACAATTATTTCTTACTAAATTTCTGAATTAAGTTTGAACAACACCTTGCATACCTTTTCAGGACTAAAACATTATCAGCAAAGGAATTATTTTTAAAGCCGTACTGTTCTTGAACACATAGCACGGTAGCAAAAATGATTATTGCTGTCATGTAGGATGTGACGCCTTGTAAATTGGTTGAAATTTTCTGACGTTTCTGCAGAACCTACTGCTTTCATATTCATGGTAAAAATATATTTAATTCTTTTAATTAGCAAGTAACTTCAAACGTTTAATTCAGAAATAATACAAGACTGTCATTTATGTAAGTGCGGTTCTATCATATATTTATATAAAGCACTGGCGTCATTTTATTTCCTCAAGTTTATAAAAAAGAAGCGATATGTTTTTCAACTTTATTCTTGTACGTTGAGTACGACGTAATCATTACATTGACTAGGCTGCAGCTATGACGAGAGAGACATCGAGATTCGACTCTCGATGGGAGCAACATGTGTTCTCTAATCAAAGCCATTTAGACAGGCTCCGGCCTTCAACCAGCCTCCTATTCGACGGACGATGGGCGTTCTTTCCTCGGGACTAAAACTGCTGGGAGGTGAAGCTAATCATTCGACTCCATCATAATGCCAAGCTTAATATAAGAGGAGCTAGACCTCTCCCCCCCACCCACCCTTGTCTTCAGGGAGCAGAGAGGGGAAGCCTTGCCTTTGTGTTTGTATACGTGTTGGAGGCAGTTATTTACTCCGAAACGTCGGTAATTTTGTACCAGACCACACGGTGTCACATTACAAAGGACAGTCGTCTTTATAGTCAACACAGTGATAACGTCAAATCTCTTGTAACACTGACAGGAGTGACGCAAGTTTTGTCCTCACTCTGCTATTTAAAATGTGATATAACTGAGAACTTTGTAGGCCTGTTCTGTTACGTCTTATCGCGTTGTACTCGTATGTTCGTTACAATAA
Organism: Coptotermes formosanus; assembly: GCA_013340265.1. Lineage (NCBI taxonomy): Eukaryota > Metazoa > Arthropoda > Insecta > Blattodea > Rhinotermitidae > Coptotermes > Coptotermes formosanus. Next base: position 386,515 of record BLKM01007528.1, on the reverse strand, counting down.
AAAAGAGTGGGAAGAATCAAATTCAATTAAAGAATCGGCCTAACTTATGTGTGAATTTTTTTGACCAGTTAAGTCTCCTAGGAAGACCTTGGAACCTGAATTTTTTCTGCTGTGGCTGTCCTGGGTTTGGTTTATAGCTGCCGCCATCTGTTACTTTTTTCTATCCACGGCGCAACAGCCCCTAGTGGGCCAGGACCTCCTTATTTTCGAGGCTTTAGGATCACACTCAGACACACCGCACTCGGTACGACTGCTTTGGACGAATGATCGGCCCGACGAAGAGACCTATAACTGGCAACACACAACACTCACAAGAGACAGACATCCATGCCTCCGGCGGGATTCGAATCAGCAATCCCAGCAAGCGAACAGCGGCAGACCCACGCCTTAGACCGCGCGCCACTGGGATCGGCCATCTGTTACGGCCGAAATATCTCGGAATGCACAGTATTACAAAATTGACAGCGTTCCTGGGCTTTGTACCTCCACATATAAAGCAGTTATCATGGCATAATTTGCTGTGCAGCGGGTCGTAATGACAAACGTTAGCTATATTAGGGTGCGCTTCACCCTCGGGGAATTAGTCTGTGGTGCCCGTTGAATAGGAGGTTGTATGAAGCCCAGAGACTGTCTGAACGCTTTGAGGGAAAGAACAATCTCTCACATCTGCAGGAAATCGGATCCCGATTCGTCAGTCGCCCATCCCATATCCTAGTCACTACACCGACTGGGTTATGAATTCTGCCGCGGCCACATTAAATTCTGATACTTTCCGTACTAAAAACCAGTACCTGGAGCAGCATTTCCGGATACTTCTGCTCTAAACACCATGGTCCTTATTAAATAAAACTAAACCTTCCTGTCAATAGGCAGTTCAGATGTGCAACAGATCTGCTCTGTATATGCTAAAAATAAAATTGAATGCCATCGGCCTGCAACTGTAAGTACGAAGTGTCAGCCAATTACCGATAAGAAACTGTCGTGTAAGTCTTAACCTTGGAACACGAGTTCAGTTATGGGAGACTCGTAAGACTGCGATTCAGCAGGTACATCGATTACAGGCTAACAATTTCATGCTTTAAAACTATTAGTTCTCTCACACCCGCACGCTTAATTAACATTCCTCAGTGACCCTACCTTTCTTCATTTCCTTTACAAACCTTGCAGCAAAACAAGCATTACGTCCTTCCAGGATTCACTTGTCTCCACAAGCCAGGTCAGTAGCCAGGCCATGAACGTAGTGGGTGCTGCGGCTACCAGTCTGGGTAAATAGGTGTGTATACGTGTATAATGCTCTGTTATACATATGAGTATACAGATTGTGTATGCATAAGAGTAAAACGCGCCTTTGTCAGGAAGACAAAATGAACACTTAAAGGACTCTGTAACAGTGCCCGAATCTTCTTGCATATATACACATTTTTGAGAATGAGAAAGTTACTTGTCACACTGGTATGCTTCGTGGATGATACCATGCGGCGCCAGCTTTCCAGACTGTAGCTGGAAGTGTCACACACACGCCACAGCACGTAGAAGAGTCACGAAGTTACTGGATGCTTCTGGACCATTGGAGGCGAAAGGGTTCCCAGAAGTGCAATGCATTGTAACACTCTAACCAACGCACCCACCCTTTCGCTGTAATAATATAATTGGAATGATATCGCACTTTTTACATTTTGAGCCTATTACACATCTATAGTGCGCTGATCGCGCTCTCTGCCAATCGCATTTGTGTTTTTTTATGGATCGGCCTTTTGACACTGTCTTCACGGAGCTCTCTTCTGATCAGAATGTTTATCTTTGATATTCTGCAAATTCCTAGTGCGTGCAGTCAGATTTGTAGTGGGGGCAGTGCACCGACTTGCATCCCGCTGGCTGCGGCCTGCCACCAACACACTTACGGACGTCGTGTCTGTGTCTTTAGGGGCGGCAATTCCGGTACGTTTAACATAACTGATACTGACGTGTGTTGATACTGTGTATTCAGTTATCTGTGACTGTGGCAATCTAATGGACACTGTTGTTAGTGTAACGTACACTAGAGACAGCGGGATCTTTAGAACATTCATAAAGGAAAATTTACGTTACGCAGTAAAATATATGTGAAAATAGAGGTCTTTTCATAGGAAATCAATCACATATTGCTGCAGATTGTTGCCGTCCACGAAGATTGATCTGCGATGATGACACACACAGGCAGGTCTCGTTTTACGTCACGGTTACGTTCCTGAAAAACGTCGCGCAAATCGAACGCAAAATTACCCTTTAAACCAGTGTATTCCCCGGGGGGTTAGGGGCTGGAGAACCTCATCTTATATAGTGTATGACTATACCACTAGTGGAAATATGGACCTGTAGAGTAGGCTATATATGTACTGTATATACGGTGTACATATATATTTCTGTACAGTATACATACATTTCTATACAATATATCTATTTGTTTCTAATGCAATAAAAATGTAAGAGGCTGACATTCATAGTTTTTGGTAAGGTTCGTTCAGATAGGACTGTGGTAATCTTGCTACAATATGAGAACACTTTAGTTCCTGACTTAACACTTTCTTTAATTCTATCAGCTTTATCACGATCTATACTTCCGCTACTACGAGCGAGTCGAACATTACGGCATATATGAACAACTCGTTCACCTTTTTTCATGTCGGCTTATTACGTCCAATTTCTCTTCAATTCTCTTCACTTGGAATTTAATAAATGTTGTAGATTTACGTTTCTCACTCATGTTGGCAAGAAAAGCCAATGCTGTTGAAGAGGAAACTAAAGAGCCGCGTGATTATATCACCAACGTAATCAATCTAGACGCGTGACTGATGACGTGCAGTGACATCACTTTTTACTAGCCCCCTACAGAAGATAAATGCTGCCACGGATCATCTATGCCATATCGTGCTAAACCGATAATCATCATGTAAATACGAAAAGTGTTGTAAGTTTTGAAGTCGCGTTAAAGGGAAGTCGCTCAAAAAGAAATCGCGTAAAACGAGACCTGCCTTATTTAATTTTCCTTGAGTATGGGGTAGTGATGTAATTTTGAAGATTATTATTTCATCATTTATTTCCAGAGAAGTGACTAACTTTCGTTACTGGCATGGGCTTCTTGCTGGTAGGTGGGGCTGGTGATGGATAAAATGAGGGCCGTAGAAATCACTTTTCCGTTTAAGACACTTTACATACCCCTGTGTGTTTGCATACGCTCAGAATGTCCTAATAACCACTGTATCGAACTGATACGCTCTAGAGAAATATTATATACAGCTCAGTTGTAAATTTAGTGCACATATAAATGATACAACAGCCAATTGAAACAAGAGCTAGTATAGCCAGTGGGTTGCCTGCTGCTGCGAATAAAATTGCGAAACTATATGAAATTACGAACAGTTAAGTAGCTACTTCACTGTGTGGGGTATGCAGTTGTAGGACACCCGATGTAACACCGCATGTGAGTCAGTCACTTTTTGGTTTCCCTGGTCCGCGCGAGGCAGAAGGAAGAGTTGAGTACAGAGTGTAGAGTATAATATGAGAGAACCAGATGAGAGGACTTCATTAATGAGAGTAACGCTTAATTTGCTCTAAGCATAAAGAAACAACCGACAAAAAGAAACGGTGGGATAGAACGTGAGTATTATGGATGTCTCTCAGGTGGGAATGTCGTGAAGTATTACCGCCGTAAGAACACAGTGAAGATTGAGGCGAATATTTGCGCTATTTTATTGTTTATTAAATATTACAATTTTTTGACAATGCACATAACTTCTATAATTATTCGTGACTTACGAGTTCATATATATGTAGCAAAACCAGACTGCGGCAGCAGCGTGGGCGGAGTGAAATGAAAATAAACGGAGTAGGGTCTCAGATATCATATTTCGAGGTTTTACTGAAGATTAAATATTTTAGCTCTAGCTAGATCTTCTTTCAAGATCGTGTTTAATATATATTATAAAAAATAACGCCAGACGAGAGAATTTCTATCTGACTTGCAGTCAGATCTCCCACGAAGGAGTGTTTAAAATTCAGCAGAAAAATTCAACGATAGAAGGCAAATTTTCGGAAGTATATTTTCTTGTGTAGCTTTGTTCTTTTTTGTAAGGAGTTCGATGATACTGGGTGAACTGAGAAGTATAGCGTCGAGTAAGGTGTGGCGATATGTATGAAGAATTATTAGGAAAAAACTGACAGAAAAGCGGCCCGGCAGATGTCAGGACATTCTTACGGAGGGATCCAGGAAAACGATTATAATATGCAGTCAGCATTGTCAGCTTCTCAACCAACAATAGAAATACCTCCCTGGTACTAGTCGCTTGCCTAACCTCGTCTGTGGTTGGTACGAACACAGTAGACCTATCTGTAAATGGTGGAGTTTGTCGATTCACGACGATAACAAATTGCAGAAAGAAAGTGTAAAAATTAAAATCTTCTTTGAAAGAAAATATGGCTCCGTTTTAATGAAATTTTGCAATTAAATTGGGACAGTATTCAGATTTATTTTGGAATTGTGTTTACTTAAATCACAGTAATCAGTCATGACGCGGACAGCTGTTTGCCCGGTAAACTGAGGTGGATATATTATTTTTCCCCACTGCTTGACCTGCACATAATTTTTGCACTAAATATTTTATTTGAAAATTCTACAAATAGAAACCATTACCTTCAAGAATTTTTATTTTTGATGTAAAGTAGGGTGTAGGTAGATAGCAGCACTTGAATTTTCTGCAGAAGAAACGTGGAACAAATTTGTAAGCTGCATTTTTATACAGAAGCGGAAGAAGAGAGTTGTCAAATCCTTACTATATATTTTCATACAAAAGTAAAAGATTCTGGTGCTAGCCCAGAGATTGCAAACCTCACTGAGATTTAAAGCATTTCTGACGTCACTGCCCTAAAAAATTCAAGACCTTTTACGACGAATCCTACATTCTTCTGGCTTTATACCTCGGTTGGAATTTTTTGTTTCCACAGAGAGGTTTTATGGAAGCTGAAAGCCACTCAGTAACTTCAGTGGAAGTAACCGTAGATGATGGGAGAGGATGCTATCAAATGCGAACTACTTGAACTACAAAACTCTCTTATATTTTAAAGTTAGTCAGACTCTGAGTCTGTCCAACCTGCAGTAATACACCCCGCCGTAATAACAGTACGTTTGGAGCCACTACACAAAAATCTACGGCTGCCAAAGCTGAAGTTCAGGCTTTACTTATATTTTAACAGTTTAATAGTTGTATTTTAAATAATTTTATTCAATAATTGTATTCATATTGCTGAATTGTATGTGTGGTCTTAGTTGGTGACATCCCTGAAGATGAACCAGTTATCTGTTCGAAACATGTAGGATTATATTTTAAACATTTTAATATATGTAAAGTGTGCATGTGGAATTTTTCACGTTACATTGTTAAAAGCAATTACACTACTACTACTACTACTACTACTACTACTACTACTACTACTACTACTACTACTACTACTACTACTACTACTACTACTACTACGTGTCTTCAGTTAGATCAGAACTGGAGACCAAACCAGTCTCTGAAAAGTTGTGTTTCTAGAATGTTGTGTTTTAATCAATGAACAATCCAACGGAAGTGCGATAGTAATAATTAATTGCATAATGGAAGCTCGTATTATCTCGCTTTTGCAGTGTGTGCAGTAAGGAGGCAGTAGATAATTCCGTGTTTATATTGAACACCACTTCCTTGCCAACTCGAGAAATATTGCTGCATTCAGTCACATACACCTTTCTTAAAATTGTATTTTTGCCGACCGTGAAGGCTTGTGGCACTGTGAAGGTACAGAGATCACTCATTCTTAACTAAATGTAGATGTAATTTTTAAAATTTTCCATTGGCGAATGTTTACTAATGAAGGCAAATAAGATACGTGTATTATTATTGGCTAGTGTACTCCTGCGTTCAGGTGATTGATTACCACAACACAGTGAAGAAACAATAAATATTATTTGTTATATGAGACATGTTCCGGCCCCACTAACTACACATTTAGTGCCGACAAATGTTGGGTAGAAACATAAGTTGCTACCACTCCATTTATATTTCTTGTTGTATCAAATGAAATTACATCTGTAATAGCAAGTAACTGTGGCTGATATGAACTCATGCATTTGCTTAGCCCTCATATTTGTTGTAGAGATCTAAAACCTAAGTACACCACGTATCAACACAAAACTGCATACAAAGCCGCTTCATACTTTACAGTCTTTGGTATATATTGTTTAAAATGCAGGATTTTGTGATAGCCTCCATGAGTGGACAGTATTAAAATTTCTATTAAAGAAACTGGACTGGAATTATCTGGCTCGGGAGAGAGACCATTACCTGGCTTTTGTGAATGAGGTAATGAATTATAAGTTTTCATAAGATGCGGGGAATTTGGTGGTTAACTGACTGAAGATTATTTCTTCAGCGTGATTTTGCTTCGTGGGGCTACATCACCATGATGAAAGTCGCCTGAAGCCAAGAGTGTGGTAAACTCTCAAAAACAGGATGGTCAAATTTATGTATCACCTTAGGCAGTTTTCTTCAGTACACTGAACTGGTGTATAAATAAATAAATAAATAAATAAATGTCTGTCTGAGTTACACACACAAACACATAGGTTTCACCTCCTTGACACTTTGGAGAATAGATTTTCTTCAACGTTAGTAAAGTTAGTTTCTGGATGTGTGGCTCTGTATAGGATCCAGTGGCTGGCTGTTGTGAACAAGGTAGTGAAAATTCGGGTGCCACACATTATGGGGGATTTTTTGACTACTCGAGCAACTATTATTAGTTTCTGAAGAAGGACTCTGCTCGACTTATTTCATTACAAGTTGAATATCCCTTATCCGAAATTCCGAAATCCGAAAACCTCCAAAATCCGAAACTTTTTGCGCGCCGACATGAACACAGTGCTGTACAGATGTATATACTTGTAGATGCGTTCAGTTAGAGGTTGCCATTAAACTCAGAGCTCAGCTGATTTTTATATCCTGAATAAAACCTATGTGTTCATAAGCTGTATATGAAACTTAAATGGATTTCGCATTTAGATTTGGTGCCCATCCCCAAGCTATCTCATTATAGTATGCAAGTATTCCCAAATTCCAAAAGAATCCGAAATTCGAGACACCTCCTGGTCCCAAGTATTTCGGATAAGGATGCTTAACCTGTGTAAGTTAAATTGAATAATGAGCAATGAATGCATGGTCAAGAAATAGAATGGAGTGGTTTAACATTATTAACCAGGCTTGATTTTGAATTTGCCACTTTGCGTACAACACTAAGTTATTACAGGAGGATGAACATTTCAAATATTTCTCCAGAATTTTGCGACTGATAGAAACAAGGGAATGTGTTATGAGACCATCGGCGGGGGAAGTCTTAACATTCGGGCGTATAGTATTAAATTATCACTACCACAGTCACCACAATTGCAATACGAAGTAGCTGGATCATATGTGGTCTTGTTTCGACGTTGTTTGTCTAGCGATGCCTTCAAAGGTCTTCCTTGGTTTTTTCTTCCAGTTGATTTGTAATTCATCCATAATTTGGCGAGTCTGTCTTTCTGTAATTTCAGTATATTTTCTGTCGTCGTGAAGATTCTTTTGATTCAGACTATGCTTTTATTTGATACATAATAATTTCTTTACATTTAGAGCAATATGTATGTTTAACAAATCTATTAATTATTTAGATCTGCGTAAAGCGTGAAATGCAATGTGCCTCTAGTAGTTCGTCTCTTTGCTATGCCGTATTTTAAGATTTTTTATACAAAAGGCTTAGTGAGTCTTAATTTCAGCTAACATAAATAGAAATTAGACAATTCTGCAGCACGTCACATTGTTTCAGTTCATCAGCAGCATGATCAGTCATGCATAAAATGTTACATATTTCGGTTTGTATCAATTAAAGTATCGAAAGAATGATTTTATTTTACATTCTGAAGGTGAAAATTCGAATAAGATTGTTACACAGCCATAATATACATAATATTTTAAGTACCACTTTTATGATTTTATTATTTCTACGTGTTTAATTTCACGCATCTAGCCTCTGTAATTTTTATGAAGGTATTTTGCTTCAGTTACTAAAAATAAAACACTTTTGGCATAAGGCTGTCTCTGTAGATTAGTCTATTTCTTTCGGACTAAGGCTGGGTCTCCGCACTTTCGTAATTGGGATCACAATAAGAGGAATGCTTGATGCTGCTACAGTCATCTCAATATTATATTTTAATGGAAAAATATAACTAACATATAGGACTTATTTTATCTGGCAAAATCTTTTCTCACCTATTGTCGACTTATCGTACTGACCTAACTGACTGGTCGACAGCTCACACGCTTTTTGGAAGAGGAGCGGGAAGGAACAAATGTTATTTGACATACAAAAGAAGGACTCCGTGTTACCTGAAGCACGAAAGCATACGCAAGAAATAAAAAAGGCAAATAAACTCATGAAAGCTTGTGACCATTCATGGAACCCGGACTGACCTATGAAAATTCTTATGTAAAATATACTGTAGTGTAGAAAATTGCGAAAGTGAAGTAGAAATCAGTAATATTAAAGCAAAAACGAGAGTTTAATTCAGCCTGTTTCCTTATAGTTTTCTCTATAATTCTGTACAGAAGGAAAAGCCAAAAATAAATTGTTTGACAACAACTAAGTAAGCAATCTTCATGACTCTTCATAACGGAAATGTTAAACAGAGGTTCGGAAAAAATGTTATTCAAGACATAAAGAATTCACTATCAGTTGATATTATTTGTACGACTTCCTCACAAATTTTCAGAAGTGATAAGAAAGGAATGTTTTATATTACATCAAATACAAAAGTATTTTGCTACTGACTTGCAGTGAGCGCTGTGACTCCTTATTCTATAGATTTTATTCTGACACACTTGATCCATTCTTGCTGTTCTAAGGGAAAATATTAGATAGGTTGCTGGAATTTCCGTTCATTCTTCATTTGATTTCTTTCAGAAGACCGCCAGGTAACTGCTAGACACCTGTAGGTGAAAGAAGCATAAACACTTTTAAAATTGTCTTTAATAACGTATTATTAAATGAAATGTTACTTTCTTTTGATTGATAGTTTAGGCGTCACTCATTATTACAAATTTTCAAGGTTTTCGCCAGTTTTATTGAATTAAATATTTGTGTTAAGGTGGCAAGATACGGTAAGAAATCCTGCTTAGCCTGGGCTTTTGTTACAGAAAATGTCAAGACTTTGTTTAAGGTTTGAACACTAGCTCTGACACAGCGTCCAATATAGCAAGGTTTGTTAGGTGATAGAAGCTTGACAGTGCTGAACAATGAAGTATGCCTAAAATGTCAGCCAAAAGACGTAATCATCAAACATCTTCCCACATAGCTACTAACTTTTACTTTATTTGCCTTGGCGCTGGAAACCAGTATGTACTTACAAGAATATTGCCTTCACATCCTCTTTTACTGGTCCTGTTAAGATCGGTCTCTTGCTTTGAGAATTTTCAGAAATTTGAAGTGTCTCAAAACGAAATATGAGAATCGTCAGGGGATCGAATTGCTTCAGAATAAACAGAGAATTTTCAGTAGTGTAAATGCCTCAGAACCGAACTAGAAAATAATACTTGAGTGTAAGGAGTTGGGGAATGGAGAATTAAAAAGAGATACCACCAGAGTACAATGACCAGAACAGTGTATTAAGAACCTCACGATCAATTCGTAAACTGAAAAAACGCAAAAGTGCGTGTGATTCCGACAAAGACCCGTGGCTCTGTAGTATGTGAGGGTACTGAAAGATGTGGCTAAAACAATGGCAAAGTCCGTCGCACAGAAACACACACTACTGAAGAGAGAAGTTCCTTTCACTTTTTAGTGTATACTTTATATCTGAAGATTGAATAATAACATGAATATTACTTGTGCTTGTTTGATTGTTGTGTCGAAATAAATACTAGTTAAAGTACTGTAAAAGATTTGTGATGTACTCACCTGTTTTACTGTCCGTAAATTTTCACTACGAAAGAAAAGCCTCTCGAAAACTGCGATTCAAAATGCAGCGTAACATTGTTATGTCCGACACCACCACTTACAATACTCGCATATCCGCCAGTGCCGTTTTCCTTTTGGTCCGTCACTTGGATGCAGTTAATCCGTGCATCCGGATTTGAGTAAGTCATATCGGAGGACGTGTACCCCAGAAATTTATAAGGCCTTATTATCGATTTCTCTGTTAGGAGTCTGTCTCCAGGCTCTGATTGGCAGTCTGAAAAATTATGCCTCTCTTCTCCTGCAATCTCCGATACCAGGAGATAGAATAACATTAGTACAGATATCTTGATGGTACACATCTTATTTTGTACTGCCGTCTTTCTGCCAATATCAACACAGTCACTGCGACTGAATACAGTAGTTTCTGTGACCACATATGATGACGTTTTAATCAAATTAACCTTTCTCAGGGTCTCGTATGCAAGGCCAAAAGTTCGTGTGATAAGATTGGTACTGCAGCAGCGCTATTTCGACACTAAGTTTGTTGAGGAAAGTAGTTATTTGCAAATGTGACAGTATTTTCTGTCCCTGTAATTGTCATAGTAAGGTCAGTCCGACAGTAATTTCTTACTTGCCTGATAGGAACAAGGATATTTATAACCGTACTTTCACTGTAGATAGAAGCAGCGTTTGTGTTTCTAACTGTATGGGGCAAGGGCTTTGAAAGCAAAATGGTACGTAGAAACCGAGGGGCATTTTTCTGTAGCAAGAGGATGAAAGATAGTAGAATGATTTGGTATTCGACACCATAGAAAGAAAGAAAGAAAGAAAGAAAGAAAGAAAGAAAGAAAGAAAGAAAGAAAGAAAGAACGACAGAAAGAAAGAAAGAAAGAAAGAAAGAAAGAAAGAAAGAAAGAAGCGGAAAGGAAGGGATAAGAAATATTTTGGAACAATAGAAATAAGTAATGGAGTAAAAAGACTTTATGTAAAAGCGTAGTCATTTCCGTGATGCTAACGTGGGCTGCATGGGCCGTTTACACTTCTTATGATACGTACATGGGTACGTACAGGGGGGCAAAGCCATTGAGAACACTTCAAATTGCGTTGTCAAATTACATGTATTTGTATGTGGGACTTTCTTCGTCAAGTGATATGTGTTACTGCTCCAAGATACATCGATAATGATGTTCGGAAGTAAACATCAGGTAACATGTTGGAAGGCAGAGATCGCGTAAAAAGTCATGAAGCTGGGTTTATGACAAGGTCGACGCAGAAACAGTTGTGGCGGAATATGTCTTCCACAGTTCTTACCAGCTGTGCGGATGTGGTAGATTATAGGGGATGCGTTATATCCCGCGGTGTGGGTGACGTCACAGAGATAGTCATCTTATATTTCAGAGGTTATAAATAAGAAGAAACCTTTCTCGTGCTGCCGAATATCTACGATTTGTCGACATTCTCGGTCTGTGGGATTTAGGTTAGGGTGTTATGGAGACCGTAGAAGTGAAGTGTGTCTTGCACTGTCAAGAATCTCATCTACACGGTTTTTGTCTTAAATTTTAATTAGTCCGTACTACATTTGATTTACTGTGACAGTTCCAAATGGAATTTCTCTGTACATTTCTCTTCTCCATGCGTGCCACTCGAGTCACCCATATCATCCTTCTTGATCTAATCACCGTAACAGAAGCCGGTGATGATACAAATAATATATTCCTCCTTAACCAGTTTTATCCATTTTCCACTTACGTCATCTGTCTTAGGGCCGTTACCCTCTTGTCGAAAAGTCTCAGGCTGTGTTTTTGATCATTGTGACAGATCAAGTTTCGCACCCGTGCATGGTAGCAGGAAACTTTAAGTCGTCTATTTTAGTCTTTAGGTTTTCAGATGGCAGAAGGAAAGACGAAAGTTTTGGAAGCGAAATGTAGCAAGTATTCTACGAATTAGTTGCTTTCAATTTAGACGTGAATGAAATTTGAATTATTTGAATTTTGTCACTTTTTGAAAATTGTTACTAGCTATCTTTGTGTTATGACATTTTCGTACATTATTGTGATAAAAATATGAATATACGTTTTTTTATCAACATTTACTTCTATACAAAGTCATGACTACAAACTGATAATGAGTATGAGTTTTTCTTTTTAGTGGATTTTGTGTAGATTTGTCGAAACTTTGTGTATAAATATATACCTCCACAACACGGCCAATTGTAGGACGTATCCAATATTTAGGCAGCCTAGTGTACATAAATACGTCACACAAACAATCTAACATAACGCGAGCGGCTACAATGGCGTACGGCCCAAATCCGCACGCTTTGGATCGCACGAAGCATAGCTTTGTGTTTTTAAGTCCGTGTAGGGGAACTAATATTGTAAGTAGTAAGGATACTATTTGTAGGTTGCGTTGTGATTTTTTGATTAAGCATTGTGAAGCAAGATCATGAGAGACGATGCTAATCAGAATGTTTGTCTTTGATATTTTGCAAGTTCTTAGTAGGTGCATTGCACCCAATTTCACCCCCCTGGCTTCGGGCCTGATGTAATATATATATATATATACGTATATAATGTAATATAAAGTATGTAGGTATAAATACATGTAATGTAACGTATGTGTGTATATGAATGCGCGTATGTATGTGTGTACGTATTTACGTGTGTATGTGTGTATATATGTGTGTGCGTATTTTTGTGTTTGTCCAAACTAGACATGAAAAGCAATTTCGGCAAACGAGAACGTCTTTTAGTGTTCAAGCGGAAGTGATTTTGGGGGTAAAAGCTTGTGTACCCGAAGGTATGATGTATACATACAGGTTCAAAACTAAGCGCAGCACTTACCTAGTTACTTACATGCTTCTCGTTATTGTCCGTACACTTCTATCGCGAACGTGAAACCCCTGCTGAACTCCGACGTGATTTTTACTTTTACATGGTTGTATCCGATTCCGCCGTTTGTAATTTTGGCGGATCCACCATAGCTGCCCTTCGATTTGTCGATTGCTTTTACGCAGTTGATAATTTTGTCGCCAACGTTGATTGATACCTCTGCGGACACATGCTGGAACAACTTGAAAGGTCGTGCAGAACATTTTGTTTGTAGCAGAGTATCTCCAGGCCGTGGTTTACACGGAATGAGATCACGCGACTGTCCGAGTGAACACTGCTAGAAGCAGTAAGAATATTATAAGCGATTTGCGTGAACACATGTTCTGCAGGTTTGTTGTACCTCGTACTTGCAGTACAGTGTCTACTCAGTGTACCTGATGATAACAGTGCAGCCGCCTTCCTTTCTAATCTTATATACTGTACCCTCTATAAAAACTTAGGCTTATTTTGAAAAGAAAGGTTGTTGTAGAATATTATTATTATCACCTACACAAAAAATTCGGTTCATTTATCTGCACAATAAAGGTAGTCCTTATCTAACTTATAACTGTTACCTTAGTAGCAATGTACAGGGTATATCTAAAATGTTTGGAGAAAGTTCGTGAGTGAGTTTCCCATACCAAATCAAGGAAAACATTCATATAAATGTATGTTCACAAACAATTATTGAGGTACTGCCCTAAAACGTGTTGACGTATTAAATTGGTTTTATCAACATAAACACTAAACACTCGGTGCAATACAAATGCGCATGTCTAAATTAATCAGGTAAACTCTGAGTACATTCCTATGTAGGCTTTAATGCTGTTGGTTTCTAAGTTTGTAGTGCGTGGTGCCTATAGTGCATAGTGGTATAGCTTGCTGTGTAAGCCGGACGGGAAAGTACAGTGCTATTGTGAATATTCTTGAGTGCTTGGACTTGGACTTCTTGATCCTTGAATTTGGGACGGACAGGTTGTCCCGAAACGTCGGTACAGAACTACTACTCAACGCTGTGTAATATTGCAAAAGAGCGCAGGTCTCATCAGCATCGCGGCGGAAGCCTGAAATCAGGCATAGGCCTTGTAACGTCGCCATACAGTGACTGCTGTCACTGTCATAAGACGCAGCTTAAAATCAACGAGAATGATCCCACGAATGTCCCAAAATATTGCTGCGATCACATTTCTCGCCTTCGCGTTTGTCTTAAACTTCTTATTTAGTTCTCAGTGACGATGCGGAAAAAAAAAGTCGCTGCCTTCAATTTCGTAACATTTGCGGTTTGTCTTGAGATGGTCGTTACGTGAAGCGTCAGAATGTCGGACATTTTATCGTCATCCATCTGACGCAAAATTTTGCGACAGTTAAGGCGTTTATGGGGAATGTCCGAAACACTGCTGTGTGAGGGGTTGAATGCCAGCTCTAACCGTTTCAGCAATTCTTGTGTCTTCGATACCATTAACGAACATATTTGATGCTGATGGACTGCAGCTTGTGTTTTCTGCATTATAGCCATGTGATAGCTTACAATGTCAAGGCACTAATTCCGCACTTATTGGACGGACACTACATCTGTACCATACATGGCCACAAAATCTCTATTAATGTTCACGGCTTCCATGGTTTGCGCCCACAGGAAAAACACAAGGGCGGGCACCGCGTCCCTTGTCCACTCGTCTAGCATGGAGGCCATTTTCCAACAGACGATTAACGGCGATTCACATCCTACACTGGTGAAGGTACGTGCCACCTAACGGTGGGACCACGTACCAATAAAGACAAAGTAACAGCTTGCTACAGGAATAATATAGCGAGTCTTACTTTCTGACTAAACTCTCATGTGTTTACGAGCACCACGTTTATGTTGCTCGCTTGTGTTACGCACACATTACCAACAATTACACGTAGTTCACATAAGCCGAACATGCACTGTTTATATCGTATCTATCCTTCCGTGAAATTCATCTAATAAAGCAGTAGAAAATACTGTTTGAATCCGGCATTGCTGCTGTACAGAAAACTTGGTGTGGCGAATTTGTCGTTACCGATTCAGTACAATGACCAGTTCACACGAAGTTCAACGTTCTATTTATCAAACTTATCAAAACAGCCTATCATATACAAAAGGAATGCACACTTCAGTGCAGGTCCCTAAGGAGGGTAGGGCAAATGGAGCACATGACCCAAGCGTAGTACACTTAATGAGTGCAAAATTAAAATATAAACATTTAAAGTATGTGAAATGCTTAATACTACAAATTTTGTATATTATGTACTTTATACACATGAAACAGAACAAAGGTTAAAAATTGTATCACTTTTTTGGGCGTGAGGGGTGCAGTTCCGTAGCCTGCCTTAAACACAGAACGTCCTATGTACGGTCCATAACTTGTTTGAAATATTAGTTTTACATTTGTATTTGACACAGGAAAGAAGAATGTATGCAGTTGATATCGGTAGCTTGTTTAACAATTACAACAAGGGATTTGTACGGTTAGTAAATACGGTGAGTCAATAAAGTAGGCAAAACCAAAAAATATTTGGAAAATACCGTAATTAATAATTCAAGTGTATTGTCCTGTCTTAATGGGATTATGTTTATATATTTACTAAGAAATTTGTAAATCCTCACAGTTTCCGAGCTTTAAAGTCATACTTCCCCTCGTTACAATATGTGACCATTCTGCAAGACAAAGAATATGTCAGTAACCTTCCCGCGCGCACTGGTCTGATTCATATACCTTGTTTGTACACAGGCGTAAGTTATTGTCCTTGAAGTTCTAATCTATGACTATGTGTAGCCAAACAAACGTACAGAGTGTAAAGACCCCGCCATCTCGCTACCCACATCGCACTTCACACGTATCAAATCCCACACGACGCCATGTTCCCAGTGATTTCAAAACACAAAATTCTAATTGTCATTCTCCAGTTTCAACTAAGAAGACACAAGTGAAACACTTTGTACAGCGCGCAAACACGCAGTATACTGCAGTGGCACTGACAAATTATACGTTGGTGTCGAAAAAGTGACCTCGGGCTACCCAGAAACAAGTAATGCATATTAGGTTTGTATGCGTGTGTACATATTCGTGTATATGTACGTGCTCATTTAACGACGCCGTTCCTAGCTGAAATACAGCAACAAACAGTGAAGAGGAAGGGATGTGGAGGAAGGTGTTTTGTTGTGACTGGGGAATTTATCTGCTGTAATTGAAAAAAATTATGAAGATCTTCAGTTTTGATGGTCAGCCTCTGGATCGACATTTGAACTCGAGACTATTCAGCTACGAAATACACATGCTACCAACGAACCATTCTTCCAACCAACCAACCAACCAACCAACCAACCAACCAACCAACCAACCAGTCGCACCGTTTGATGCACTTCGTACGAATTCATGTCTTTATACAGAGAGTTATTCGCTTGGAATATCCCGTGTTTGATCAATTAAAAATTCTGTGATAGAAGTTCTAGCGGCCAGACTGTCCTTCATAAACAACGTGATCTGAAGGTTCAGCTATGGGCCATAGTCTTGCCCGTAGCGGAACCTTCAAATTGTGGTTGTAATGGCGACGATTAAAGACACAACCAGTTTCCAGTCTGGTTTTACCGATTTATCTCTAAGTTGGTCTTAAATAAATTATGCACTGCAAACACGCATTATTATTATTATTATTATTATTATGCATTAGTACACTACTGCTTTCAAAGGTATAATGTACACTCATTTTGTGTAAATCTTTAAAGTTTTAGCTGGACTTTTGATAAAGTATATTTTGTAAAACCAATTCTAGAACAGCTTTCTTTTTTTAGGGGCTAATACTAGCTAAGCTATTGCACTTCTCTCTGAATTAGGGCAAATACAGTACAACTCGCCGTTGGACCCTGTCATGACCCAGATTAATTCAGTTCTCTATGTCCATTTGTCAAAATAACAAGCTGGTTTTTCCTAGCTTTCATTACGTGTAGGGAATGCCGTGTATTTTGCTTATAGTTTAAATCACGGAAGTCTTTTATGATGTCGTTCTAGATTTGGAAAATTACCCTTCTTTGAATAAATATATTTTTTAATGTGTGAGCATTTTGTTAAGTCTCCACTATTTTTTTAACTGGACTAATTTCTCCCCCAAAGGCTCTAATTATATAATAGCAAATGAAATTCATCCTCCAGCCTTCTTGGTGCATGGACATATTCGTGCAAATAACCTCAATCGAAGTCAAATAATAAACCAATGTTAATACGCAGCACATTACTAAAAGTTAGGAATATTGTCGATAACTAGCACCATAAATGTAGTCCTCAGGAAACTCACAGAGTATACAATCCGGAAATTTACGAAATATCCAATTAAACCTTAAACGCTGGTAGTAAATCTACCGTTGTTATCGCTCCACGCACACATTGAAGAATCTCATGCTGCTATCCACAAAAAATTATAGCATAGCTTTATCACATTTCATCCGTTAATTCTCATAAATACAGCTGGTACTACTTCTACCGTTGTTTTGCTCCACGCACACCTTGAAGAATGCCATGCTGCTCTCACGCAATATTATATCTTAGCTGTACCACTTTTCATCCGTGAATTCTCACAAATACTGTGATCTTTATTTTATATATCTTATATTATTTTAATTATATGCATAATCTTTACTGTGACGTGTTACAATCTGTTACAATCTCAATAATCAGAACATTTTTTCCTGTTACAATTTTATTATTAATATGGCCTGATGAGGCCGGATGATGACCACTTTTTTGGTCGAAACATGTCGCCGTTTTATTTGTAATAAATTAAGAAATAAGTTTTGAAGACGTTATTCATCATATTTGTACTTCCAGTACTCACAACTGTATGCACACTGTAAAAAATTCATCCCATAACAATCTTTCCTCTTATAATAAGATCGGCTGATATATTCGTAAATATGCTTACTTAATTTATACTCTCCCAAGACGCGCGTTTTTTTAAGAAATTCTTTTTTCACAGTGTTCTTACGCATTCCATTATAAACACGCTATACTCAGACAGCTTCTTACCTTCTTAGACAGTCGCGTGAATGTAATATTTGCTTTATACCTTGCACAATCTACTTACGTGAGACCAATTTCTTCAAAATTTTAAAGCTTGCCATTTCGCCGATATGTAGGGGTTTCTCTAGTTCTGCCGTAAAATTGTAATTCGGCAATAATGCATCAATTGTCAATACCTCCAACTCTTACCCTTGTAGGATCTATATTTTAGCTGAACCAACTGCCTTGTCTTAATTTAGAAACAAATATAAATTTCAAAGTACCTGATATTTTGCTTTCGGCCTATTCAGTGTTTTCAAGGGAGGTCAAATCCTGGTATGGAAGTAGAATATGAGGATACTTTTACCCGTTGTGATACAGCTGTTCAAATTTTCACACTTAACACATCTTATTACTGTACGCTTTATGTTTGTTGACACATATCTTACATTTAAATAGATGCATGTATAGCATTTATCTGCACAGCAGGGGTAAGACAGAGCAGCGCAGTATCTCTCTCTTTATAACAGTATTACTTCTGACGCTGCTGAAGGAACAGTTGACCTAATAATCTGCCACAGTATGACAGCTGATAATTTCCAGACTAGAAATTTGTGCACAAAGGTCTAAATTCCTGTATGCAGTACGCAGAAATCTTAACATAGGACAACAGACGACGAACTGCACGGGGACAATGTACGGGGGACGTAGTTGTTGCAAAGACTAAGTATGTGGTGATGTTCGTCAAAATTACATTACTATTAAATTCAATTCAAAACTCCGGAGGGCTTTTATTATACTGTACACACAAAGCAAAATTCCTTTATTGCGACGTCCGATAAGTCAAAAATCTTGCTGATCCGGCACTTCTTAAGACTGGAAGTTTTGCATTTCACCAGAAAAATAGCTGCATCAATGAAACAGTCAGATCGCTGGGATATATTCAGAAAATCCTCCAAGAGTGTCTGTACATAAAATATGGTGGCAAATTATGACCCCTTATTTCTTAAAACTCCTGTAGCCTTCTAACTCTCAAGTTCACATATCTGAGGTTTCTGTACCCGAGTTAATATACATGGCCGGAATTCGTATGTAAAATCAAAAATTTCCTAGCCATCTAGCTGTTTTGTGGATGTCGGTGCCAAAATATCCTCCGTTTTCTATCTTTATTGTGCTTAGGCTCGGGTGGCTTTCCTACATACGTGTTACAAACATGACTAACCATTATACCCCTTTCCGCTTAAATTTGTATGTCCGTTTATAACTGGACTGGATTTATCTGGCTGGGGAGAGGAACCAGTACCTGGCTTTTGTGAATGAGATAGTGAACTATAAGTTTTCATAAAATTCCGGGAGTTTTTTGACTAAGTTATTGACGATTTGTTTCGTCAGGGTGATTCTGCTTCATGGGACTGCGTCACCATGACGAGAGTCACCTGAACTCAAGTGTATGACCCACTGTAGAAAACACAGTGTTGAAATTTACCTACCAGGTTAGGCAGTTTTCTTCTGTACGCTGAATTAGAGTAGACCTATATATATATATACACACACATATACATATATTTATAACATATGTCTGTCTGAGGTGCACACACAAACACACAGGTTTCACCTCCTTCACACTCTGCAGAATAGATTTCCTTCAACGTCAGTAAAGTTAGTTGTTGGTTTGTGTGGCTATAAGGGCTCTGTATACGATCCAGTGGCTGGCTGTTGTGAACACGGTAATGGACATTCGGATAACGCATACTGTGGGGGATTTCTTGACTACTCGAGCAGCTATTGTTAGTTTCTCAAGAAACACTCTGCTTCATTTATTTCGTCATTAGTTAGTTAAATTGGATAATGAGCAGTGAATGCGTGGGAAAGTAATAAAATGTAGTACTTTAACATTATTAACCAGGCTTGCCTTTGTATTTGCCACTTTGTATACAACACTGTAAGTTATTGTAGGCGGATAAGTATTTCAAATATTTCTTTTGAAATATCAGACTGTTAGAAATAAGTGACTTTTTTTATGAGACCGTCGCGACTGTCGACGCGTCGGCGGGGGAAAGCTTAACATTCGGGGGTGTGGTATTAAATTATCACCATCACAATTGTCACCACAGGAGCACGAGGTAGTTGGATCATATGCAGGCTTGTTCTGACGTCATTTGTCTAGCGATGCCTTTAAAGGTCTTTCTTGGTTTCTTCCAGTTGATTTGCACTTCATCCTTAAATTGGAGAGTGTGTCTTTCTGGAATGTCAATACATTTTCTGTTGTCTTGTCCATTCTGTTGAATTCAGCCTATGCTTTTATTTGAGACATAATAATATCTTTGCATTTAGAGGGATACATGTGTTTAACAAATCCATTACCTTTCACATCTGTGTGAAGCGTGGAATACAATGTGCCTCTAGTAATCCTTCTCTTTGGTAAGCCATATTTTAAGATTTCTTATACAAAAGACTTAGTGAGTCTTAATTTCAGCTAACATAAATAAAAATTAGACAATTCTGCAGCACGTCCCATTGTTTCAGTTCATCAGCTGCCTGATCAGTCATGCATAAAATTTTATATATTTCAGTTTACATGAATTAAAGTATCGAAATAATGATTTTATCTTACGCCCTGAAAGTTAAAATTCCAAAGAGATTATTATGCAGCGATAATTGACGTAACATTTTAAGTATAACTGACGTAACATTTTAAGTATAACTGATATGATTTTATTATTTGTGTACTTTTGTTTTTAAGCACCCAGCCTCTGTAATTTTTATGAAGGTATTTTCTTCAGTTACGTTTAAAATATAAAAGGTTTGGCATAAGGCCCTGTGTAGGTTAGTCGGTTTCTTTCGGAATAAGGCTGGGTCTCCGTAATTTTCTTAATTGGGATCATAAAAAGAAGAATCCTTGATGCTGCCACAGTCATCTAAATCGTACATTTTAATGGACAATTACAACTAAGCTATATTGGACTTATTTATGTGGCAAAATCTTTTATAACCTCTTGTCGACTGATCGTATTACCCCACAATCTTAGTGGGATAGGAGCGGGAAGGAACAAACGTCATTTGTCAGATAAAATAAGGACCCCTTGTGACCTGTAGCACGAAAGCATATGCAAGTAACAAAAAATAGAAACTCATAAAGGCTTCTAAGTATTCATGGAACTCGCACTGACGTATAAAGATTCGTATGTGTAATGCACTGCAGTGTAGAAAACTGCGACAATTAAGTAGAAATCAGTAACGTTAAAAACCAAAATCGAGAGTTTAATTCAGTCCTCTTCCGATTAGTTTTCTCTGGAATTTTGTACAAAAAAGAAAAGCGAAACAAAATTTGTTTGACAACCACTACATAACCAGTCTTCATGACTCTTCATAACAAAAATATTAAAGGAAGGTTTGGGAAAAAAATATTATTCAAGACATATGGAATGCACTATCAGTTATATTATTTATACGCGTTCCCCACAATTTTTCAGAAGTGATAAAAAGAATATTTTATATTCCAACAAATCCAAAGAATTTTTCTGCTAACTCGCTGTGAACGATGTAACTACTTATTCTTTAGATTCCATTTTGACAATCTTAAACTATACTGATGTTCGAAGGGAAAATGTTAGGTAGGTAGCCGGAATTTCCATTCATTCTTAGTTTTGTTTCTGTCAGGAAACTGCCAGGCCACTGCCAGACACCTGTAAATGAAAGAAACATAAACACTCTTAAAATTGACTTTAATAACGTCCTATTAAATGAAATCTTACTTTTTTTTCCTTGATATTTTGGACATTATTCATTATTACAGATTTTCAAGGATGTCTCCACTTTTCGTGTATTAAGTATTTGTGCATATGTGGCAGGATAAAGTAAGATATCCTGGTGAGCTGGAGCTCTTGCATGGCAAATATCAGGATTTTGTTGAGGTTTTGAACACTAACTCTGGCAGGGCGCCCAACAGGGGCAAGGTTTCTTAGGTGACAGTAATTTGAAAATGCTGAAACAATGAAATATGCCTAAAATATCAGCCAGAAAGATATTCATAAAACATCTTAAAACTTGGATATTAAGTTATAATTCATTTGCCTTGGCGTTGCAAACAATTATGTACTAGCAAGTGTGTTGTTTTCACATTCTCTTTTACTGGTCCTGTTAAATTCTGTCTCTTGCTTTAAGAGCAGTCAGGAATCGGAAGTTCCTCAAAATGAAACATGAGAATTGTCAGGGGATGGATGTGCTTCAGAATAAACAGTGAGAATTTTCTGGAAAGGAATGCCCCAGAACGAACCAAAAATAATATTTGAGTATAAGGTGTTTGAGCATGTAGAATTAACAAATAGGTACTAGACGAATACACTGACCACGCTGTCTAAACTTCATTCTCCATTTGACTACTTCTCTGCTGGGATCATCGGTTTGTGGCCCTGATTTGGCACGATGTTTTCTTCCTTGTGCTCGACCAATCTCCTGCCTTCGCGCTTTTATCGGAGTTTTGGAAGCTGCCCATAAGATCCATAGATTAATAGTTCAATTATAAGTCGGAAATACCGGAGACCTTAACACATATATGCTTAAGCAGAAGGAAATGGTTTGACATTTCGAGATCAATATTCCTCGAATGGAAGGGTGAATAATTGTTGCGCACATAGCACGCGGGGATGAAGAAATTGGATCACAACAACGTCATGAAAGCCTCAAGGCCGATTCGTAAAGTGAGAACATAAAAGAAGTACACGGGATTCCGACAAAGACCCGTAGCTGTATAGTATGTGAGGGTACTGAAAGATGTGGCTTAAAACCAATGGCAAAGTTCTTCGCACAGAAAGAATATTGTATTGATGAGAAAATTTACTTTCACTTTTTAGTATATACTTTATATCTGAAGATGAATCATAACATTAATCTCCTATTTGTGTCTATTCGATTGGTCTATTGAAATAAACACTAGTTACAACAGCCTAAACAATTCTGATTTACTTACCGATTTTATTGTCCGTAAATTTTCACTGCGAAAGAAAAGCGTCTCGAAAACTGCGATGCAAAATGAAGCATAACATTGTTATGCCCGACACCACCACTTACAACACTCGCATATCCGCCAGTGCCGTTTTCCTTTTTGTCTGTCACTTGGATGCAATTAATCCGTGCATCCGGATTTGAGTAAGTCATATCGGAGGATGTGTATCCCAGAAATTTATAAGGCCTTATTATCGATTTCTCTGTTACGAGTCTGTCTCCAGGCTCTGGTTGGCAGTCTGAAAAGCATGCCTCTTTTCTCCTGCAATCTCCGATACCAGGAGATAGAATAACATTAGTACAGATATCTTGGTGGTAGACATGTTGTTTTGTACTACCGTCTTTCTGCCAGTGTCAACACAGTCACTGCGACTGAATACAGTAGTTTCTGTGACCGCATATGATGAAGTTATGAATCAAATTAACCTTTTTCAGGTTCTCGTATGCAACGCCAAAAATTCGAATGGTAAGGTTGGTACTGCACCAGCGCTATTTCGACACTAAGGTTACTGAAGAATGTCGTTATTTGGAAATGTAACTGTATTTCCTGTCCCTTTAATTGTCATAGTAAGGTCAGTCCGACAGTAATTTCTAACTTACCTGATAAGACCAGTGAGATTTAGAACTGTACTTTGACTGTAGAAAGCAGCCACATTTCTGGCTCTAACTGCATGGGTCAAAGACTTTGACAAAAAAATGGTACGCAGAAACAAAGTGATATTATTCTGTATCAAGAGGATTAAACATAGAAGACTGATTTGGTATTTGACACCATAGAAAGAATCAAGTGGGAAAAAAGTTTGAAGTATATCTGCGGAAATATTTCTTAAACAAGTTTTGCGAAATATTTTGGAGCAATATAAATAAGTGATGGATTAGAAACAGTTCATATAAAAGGCTAATCATTTCCATGATAATAACGTGGGCTGCATGGGCCGTGTACGCTTCTTATAATACATGACTTTGTACGTAGAGGAAGGAAAAGCCGTTGTGAATATTTCAAATTGCGTTCTGAAATTACTCGTTCATATATTTGCCTGTGGGATTTCTTCGTCAGGTGATTTGTTTCACCATTCCAAGATCTATCGATAATGATGTTTGCAAGTAAACACCAGGTAACCTGCTGGAAGGCAGAGATCGCATCAGAAGTCATGACGCTGGGTTAGTGACACCGTCTATGCAGAAAGTGTGTTGGAATATGTCTTCCACAGTTCTTATCAGCTGTGCAGATGTGTAGGGTATAGGGGATGCGTTATCTCTCGCGGTGTGGGTTACGACTTAGAGGTAGATATTGCATCACGAATCTGTATCACTAATCTGCATCAAGAATGTGTACGTCCAGAACTACAGACGTAGACCACTTACGTCAAGCTTCTGTCACTCTTGTGTAGTTCTGTCACTCTATTTGTTGTGTTTCCATTTCGTTCCCAGCATTTCCGTTACTGTCATTCTTCGTCTAAAATTTATAATTACGCTATCAGTAGCATCATCCAAGGACATTTTGCGCTTTCTGTATTGTTACTTAATTATTTTCACACATTAACAAAAAGGGAGCCGATTCTCTTGACTACGGATTTATTTTTTCCACAAAACTTTGTTTCAGAGGTTATAAATAAGAAGAAACATATCTCGTGCTGCCGAATGTTTAAGATTTGTCCACTTGCTGTCTATGGGATTTAGGTTAGGGTGTTATGGAGACCGTAGAAATGAAGTGTGTCTTGCACTGTCAAGAATATCATCTGTACGGTGTGTGACGATTCTTGTCTGTAGTTTTTAATTATTCCATACTTTACTGCATTTAATATGACAGTTCCAAATGGAATTCTCGCTGCACATTTCTCTTCCCCATGCGTGCCACTCGTGTCACCCATGTTATGCTTCTTGATGTAATCACCATAGCAGAAGCTGTTGATGATACACATAATACATCTCCTCCTTACCCAGTTTTATCCATTTTCCACTTACGTCCTATATCCTAAGGCCAAATATCCTCCTCTTTACCCTCTTGTCCAAAACCCTGAGGCTGTTTTTCATCATTGATACAAATCGAGTTTCGCACCCGTGCATGGTAACAGGAAGATTTCAGTTGTATATTTTAGTCTTTAGGTTTTCAGGTAGCAGAAGGAAAGACAAAAGATTTTGAACCGAAATGTAGCAAGTATTCTACGAATTAGTTGCTCTTAATGTAGACGTGATTTGAAATTTGAATTATATGAAATTTTTCACTTTTTGAAATGTTATTAGTGGCGATCTTTGTGTTATGATTTTTCCTTATACTATTGTGACAAGAAATGTGAAAATACTTTATTGGCTGAATATTTACTACTGTACAAACTCATTAGTAGAAACTAATAATGTGTATGAGTTTCTCTTTCTCGTGGATTGTTGTGTAAATTTGTCGAAAATTGGTGTGTAAATATATACCTCCACACCACCGGCCAGGTGAAGGACGTATGAAATATTTAGGCAGCCTAGTTTACATAAATAGATCACACAAACAACTTAGTATAACGCGAGCGACAAGGGTAACTTGCGGTTCAAATCCGCAAGCTTTGAATCGCACGAAGCTTATCTACTGCAACTATCCTTGCAGTTACTAAAGATACTGCTTGTAGACTGCGTTCTGACTTTTCTCATCAAGAGTTTTGAAGTAGGGTTATAACAGAGGATGCTGATCAGCATTTTTTCCCCAATATGTTTCAAATTCCTAATAGGTGCACTGCACAGACTTTTACTGCCCTAGCTTTGGGCCTGATGTAATGTGTGTATTTATGTATATATATTTACTTATAGTTTAATGTACTATAATGTATGTATGTAGGTATAAATGCATGTAGGTACGTACATGCATTTATACCTACATGCATACATTATATTACATTATACTATAAGTACGTACGTACGTACGTACATATGTATGTACGTACGTACCTACGTACATATGTATGTATGTATGTATGTATGTATGTATGTATGTATGTATGTATGTATGTATGTGTGTATGTATGTATGTATGTATGTATGTATGTATGTATGTGTATATATGTATGTGTGTATGTATGTATGTATGTATGTGTATATATGTATGCATGTATGTATGTATGTATGTAGGTATGTATGTACGTATGTGTGTATGTCTGTATGTATGCATGTATGTATGTTTGTATGTATGTATGTATGTATATAATGTAGGTATGTATGTACGTATGTGTGTGCGTATGTATGTATGCATGTATGTATGTTTGCATGTACGTATATTTGTATGTATGTATGTATGTATGTATGTGTGTGTGTATGTATGTATGTATGCATGTATGTATGTATGTATGTATGTATGTATGTATGTGTGTATGTATGTATGTATGCATGCATGTATGTATGTATGTGTGTATGTATGTATGTATGTATGTATGTATGTATGTATGTGTGTATGTATGTATGTATGTATGCATGTATGTATGTATGTATGCATGTATGTATGTATGTATGTATGTATGTATGTATGTATGTGTGTGTGTGTGTATGTATGTATGTATGTATGTATGTATGTATGTATGTATGTATGTATGTATGTATGTATGTGAATTATTGTCTTTGTCGTAAATAGACCCGAAAGGCAATTTCGGCGAATGAGAAAATCTTTTACTGTTCGAGCGGAGGTGATTCTGGGTGTGAAACGTTGTGCACCCGCAGCTATGATGTATACATACAGGTTCAAAACTAAGCGCAGCACTTACCTAGTTACTTACATGCTTCTCGTTATTGTCCATACACTTCTACCGCGAACGCGAAACCCCTGCCGAACTGCGACGTGATTTTCACTTTTACATGGTCGTATCCGATTCCGCCTTGTGTAATTTCGGCGAACCCACCAGTGCCGTCATCCCATTTGTCAAGTGCTTTTACGCAGTTGATTGTTTTATTGCATACATGGAAAAATACCGTTGCGGACACATAATCCAAGAAACTGAACCGTCTGTCGGCAGATTCCTTGTGTAGCAAGATGTCTCCCGGCTGTGATATGCACTGTATTAAATTATGTCTCTGTCCGAGTGACACTGCTAGAAGCAGTAAGAATACTACAAGCGATTTGCGGGCACTCATGTTCTGTAGGTTTGTTGTATGTTCTGCTCTCAGCACAGTGTCTATTCAGTGAACCTTATGGATAATATACAGCAGCCGCCTTCCTTTCTAATCTCATGTACTCTACCCTCTCTAAAACCTGAAGTTTATCTTTAAAACGAAAATAATGTTGCGCAATATTAGTATTTTGACCTACACATTACTCTGAAAGTAATGTCAGTCATTATCGAATTTATAACTCTGTTATCTTTGTAACAATATACATGGTGTGTCTAAAATGCGTGGAGAAATTTCATGACTCTGTTCCCCACACACCAAATCAAGGAAAAAATTCATGCCAATATACGAGTATGTTCACAGACAGTTTTTGAGGTACTGCCCAAAACGTGTTGACTTATTCAATTGATTTTATCAACATAAACACTAAACACTCGGTGCAAGACTACTGCCCATGCCTACATCTGCCAGGTGACCTATGAGCACGTTCTTACGTGGGCCTTTTTGCTGTTGTTTTCTAAGTTTGTAGTGGGTGGTGCCTATAGTGCATAGTAGTATAGCTTGCTGTGTAAATTGGATGAGGATCTACCGTGCTAGTCTGAACATTCGTGAATACGTAACAATGGTAGGTTATTCGTTTCACGAACAGGCGGATATTATTTCTACGTACGGTCGCGCTAATGGTAATGACCGCAATGCCTCGCGGCTCTACCAAGAAACATCCCCAGACCGAAATCAGCCAAACCATGAAATGTTTTCTTCAGTGCATAACGTAATTATTATCTTGTGTCCCAGAAGCCATGCATAATGCGCCGCGCAAGGGTCTGTAAATACAAAAACTATGTAAGATATGCACTCTATTAATACAGCAACTGGTGTTAGACACTTAACTGCTGTGTCCATCTCAAGATATACACCATGTTTCGTTCAGATGTCATGAATTATATATATATATATACACATATGTATTCAACAAAACACATATGTATTCAACAAAACACATTTTCCACACGCATTATTTGATATTTGCATACCTGATTGGACTTTGTGTTATGTTATTCCCAAGATGAAACATTTTTCTTTTAAACTACGTAATTATTAACTATATGAATGATATTCTGTTTCAAACAGCAGCTGTAAACCGTAACAAAACCCATACGTTACGTCGCATATGAATTCTTTGAAAAATGCACGCTCTGAGAAAACCGATGTAATTCGATTTGACCTTAATGTAAGGGCTAATGGAACACCATCGTAGTTTATTACGATATCTGCAACAACTTCTACTGCAGGCTCAAAGACGTCCTAAACCATGGGCGTCTAACTTTTTATGGGAAAGAACCACACCCGTTATTGTGGGCTGGTTCGAAGGCCGCACTTGAAAAAATAGCAGTACGTGGTATACCTAACCACCTAAATTATTGTGTGATTTTTGTTATATTTACGTAATTTACAAATGTGGCCGCGGGCCGCTAGTTGGAGACCCATGTCCTAGAGGAAACTGAATCCACACGCGCGGACACTGACTGGCGGATGTGTTCTGCCCTACACGCATTCGCTTCGTGCATTTTGTGCTGATACCCATAACAACAGTTAACAACCCGTACTCACCACCTCTGAAGTACTCACTCGTACCCAACAAACTGGCAAGCGGATTTCGTGTCCCTAAATATAATAAGTGGAAGGCGGCCTTGTGCTAATTTCCACACAAAGAAAAAGAGAGAAGTTGCGGCACGTCAAGGAGGAAGACAGAGATAACCATACTCAGATATTAAAGGGCGTTTACAGTCAACGGGAAGAGATAAAAGGAAAATTTAAAGCAAGGTTATTCCTTCCTGCTTTCCGTTTCCGCGTCCATCGCAGTGAGGGTGCGGGCGACGATGCTATGCTGTTTTTATCGTATGATCCGTTTTTATCGCTTTTCCTAGCACGCCTTCTTTATCTCTAACAAAGGGGAAGGAGGTTTGCCAATCCCAAGCTTAGCGTTGCTCATGTTACCAGTCGCCCGAATAATTTACCATCTCTCTCTCTCTCTCTCTCTCTCTCTCTCTCTCTCTCACACACACACACACACACACACACACACACACACACAGCGCGTGCGAAACCTGCTATCCTTTCAATATTCATTTAAGAGTTTTCGCTGTCAGAGGAACGCTTTAGTAATTAGGAACATTGCAAAATAAACCACTTTTTAAGTTTTATAGGAGGATAATGAATCGTCTCTGAGACTAATTATAAATAGGCGGTCGTTAACATTGCTGTTCTTCTGTTAGCTCTGATGTAACAGGAATCACCAGTGGAAATGCCCCGCTCTGCCTCTTCTAATCCTGAGCTGCAGTCTTGGGAATGCGGATGTGGGGACACTTGCATTACTGTGGACAGTGGAATTAACATTCTTGTCGACATACCGTTCACCGTTTAAATGGAAACATATAAATCCCGAATCAACATTCAGGAACAACCCTCCGAAAAGGGTGTTGTCTATGTCCGAGGGCATGTTTCGTAGGAAATGAAGGACGGTGTTAACTGAAGACTGACAATAAGCTATTGATAGCTATTTTGTAATCGGGAATTGATACTGCCTGCTTGAATAAAAAGCTGTGTATTCCGGCATACAGATGGTATTATTTCGGAGTAAACTGCTGCTTCCATCCACAGGACTTTTTTTTCTTTTTAGCCGTTAGTTCATACGAACAAACTAAGGTAGGCCATTTTTGAAAGAAAATCGTCGACCGACTTCTGTATAAACGTTTTGTGATAATGTTAACTGTTATTGATGACACCTGAAATATTGTATCGTCAGAATTGAGATATTATTTCCTTTTGGATTGCTTCATATTCTTTTTGAAAACTGCATAAGTCATTCTTGTCGGAGAATAAAGAAAACGAAACAGTTTTAAGCACAGTACAAAAATAATTACATTTTAAATTTACCTAATCTTGTATTAGAAGTGTGATAGTGCTAGACTATTCCATTTAAATAATTTTGAAGGAAATATTTTTATTGGTTGTGTTGCATCAGTTGAATTTGTGTGAATAGTATGTAGTGTAATTTATTTTCTTGTTAAAATGTGGAAACGTTTCCTTAAACCGGCCTACCTTTCGTTAAGATATTTTTCTAATCAGTCACTTCATGGATTTTGTTCATCGCCTACTATAAAACAGCGTTTCAGGATTAGGATCGGTACCCACGCGCGCTCAGAGTAAAGATGCAGTTGTAACTTAATCATTTTGGTCCAACAGGCAAAGCTACAAATTCGGGCAATCTGTTTCACTTGAATGAGCACTATACACGTATACGAAAAATAAATGGTAAAATTTCAGTCCTGAAAATTGTCATTGAATCTAGTGACCTGAAACTCAGATAGACAACAAATCTAAATTAAATGTCGTCAAATAAAATAAAGCTCCAACCTCCACTTACAGATTTCTGGGAAGGAATAAATGTAATTCTTACACAAATAGTACGGCATGAAACTGTTGAAACGAAGAGTTCTCGCATTTTATTAGAATTACGTGCATGGGAATTGCGGCTTTGATCTTACATTTGATTGTACTTTACATTTTTTGCCTTTCTCGATTATAGGTTGATGTATCCAATGATACAAATTTTAGGAAAAAATTTTTATTAGCTCTTGTCCAGTCCACCAGACATTATGCATATATATATATATATATATATATATATATATATATGTATATCAAGCTGCATAATATTTAATGGGACAAAGCCTATGTTAGGCTACATGTATCTTGATGCTTGTATCATACATCGATCTACCTCCAAGAAAGTCACTCTATAAGGTGAAAGAGTCGTCAGCAAGTTAATGGGCGTTAGCGTGTTTGGCATGACAATGATGTTTTTGTGGACAACTAAAAAAATTTGCTGAGTGGTTTTGAGATTCTTAAAAGTGTTTTAACCCTTTAAAGACGAAGCGTATCTGTTTTATATAAGGACTCGGTGCGTACCGTTCTGTAAACACTCCCCACTTCGGTTATAAGAACCAATCTCTTAATGTTTTATAAGGCAAAATTGCTGCTTGTTCTGAGATCCGTACAAAACACATAAACGCAATGTGGGCAGCACGTAGAATTTTTTTAATGTTAAACCTGGTCGTATGTAAAGTTACCGCTAGTCTTTAAAAGGTTAAAGGTACTTTTTGGTGTTTTTTAAAAAAGTGCCCCCTGGTGTTGGTGCTCTGAAGCATTGTAATATGTCGGGGTGAATAAAAGACTTGAGTGTTTTTTGTGATTAATTTTTACGAGTTTGGTGTTGATACACATCAGTCTATATAAAAGGTATTCAAATAATATTGCGTACGTGCCTAATGGGACCATAATTGCAACCATATTCATACTGCAAGATTCAGTTAGACCGACTCGCATGGGACCAGAGACGTGCCGAATTATTGAGTATGCCGGAATGTCAGACGGTACCAATATTGACCTAATTTCTTTCAGGTAATTTTTTGTTACTGCTGCTATACTTGGCTTTTACAAATAATGAGAGAAGTATTATTATTGTATTCGTATATATATTTCGGCTGCTAATTCGGTTCATCAGGGTCCTGTAGTCTTCATACTTAATTAAGTTGATGGATTAAGACACAAGGGGTCAGAACATGCCAGTGTATTTGATGTACGGGGAGTCTTGGAGGACTTTTTGAACATGTCCCAGCGATCTACCTGTTTAATTGATGCAGCTCTTTTCCTGGCGATAAGCAAAATTTTAGGTCTTGAGAAGTGCAGGCTCATCAGGATTTTTGTGTTATTGGACGTTGGATTAAAGGAATTTTGCTGCATTTTTGTAAGCACATTATAATGAAAACCCTCGATATTTTTGACTTGAATTTAATAGCAATGTAATTTTGACTAACGCCTACCCCTAGATAGCCTCTGCAACATCTCTGGCTCTCGTATATTGACCTTATAAATGTCGGCGTTTTTTGTCCTGTAATAAAGTAGAGATTTGTGCTTACTTCATGCAAGAATTTAGACGTTTGTGCACAAATTTCTAGTCTGGAAATTATCAGCTGTCATACTGTGGCAGATTATTAGGTCAAGTGTTTCTTCAGCAGTGTCAGAAGTAATACCGATATAGAGGGAGAGATATTGCACTGCTCTGCCTTCCGTTGCTTTGCAGATAAATGCTGTACATGTATCCTTTTATATGTAAGATATGTGTCAACACATACATTGTACAGTGATAAGGTGTGTTAAGTGTGATAATTTTAACACATCTATCATAAGGGGTAAAAATTTTCATCATATTCTATTTCTGTACCAGGACTTGACTGCTCTTGAATGTACAGAATAGGCCGAAAGCAAAATATCAGGTGCTTTGAACTGTGTATTTTTTTCTAAATTAAGACAAGGCAGTTGGTTGAGCTAAAATATAGATCCTACAAGGGGAAGAGTTGGAGGTACTGACAATTGATTCATTACTGCCACATTCCACTGCTACTGCAGAACTAAAGAAAAGTTCCTATATGTTGGCGAAATGGCAAGCTTTAAAATTTGTAAGAAATGTGTGGGACTTAAGTATTTTATGTAAGGTATAAAGCAAATATTATATTCATGGAATGGTTTATAAAGACAAGAAAATTGCTGATTATACTGTTTATAACAAAATGCGTAAGAACTCTGTGAAAAGAATTTCGTTAAAAACACGCCTCTTAGGAGACTATAAAATAAGTACTCATATTTATATCAGCCGATTTTCTTATAAAAGGACAGATGGTTATGGAAAGCATTTCATTTGCCATTATATAATTACACATCTGTGGGAGAAATTAGTCTGGTAACTGGAGAGTAGGTGAGACTCAAGGAACTGCTAACACTTCTGAAAAAATGCATTTCTTTACAGAAGAGCAATTTCCCGAATCTAAAACATCTTAAAAGGCTTTCATCGTTCAAAGTATACGTAAAACACACTGCATTCTTTACACCTAATGAAAACTAGAACAATTGAACTTGTTATTTTCGAAACTGGACATAGAGCACTGAATTTATGTAGGTCAGGACTAGGTCCAGCGGCGAGTTGTAACGTATTTGCCATAATTCAAAGAGAATTTCACTAGCCAAGCTAGTATTAGCCCCTAACGAAGATCGAAATTTCTCCAAGGGAATCCTTTAAATGACTATTACAAATTGGGTATCGAGCGAGCCTCTAAGTTTACGTTTGTGAAGCAAAGCAAAACGTGTTATTACTAGTTCGTACAGCATTATGGTAGGGTATCAGCACCAAAAGTTTCAAAACAGTCAGTATCTAAATCCACCCGTGAATATAAGCCTATTTTGAGCGTTTTCCACCCGCCCCACAGCGGAGGTCTTCTTTTTAAGATCCATCTTGCTGCAACTTTTGAATACCCTCGGTCTTCAAGATATAAAAAGTGTCGTCGAGTCTACCGGTAATCATACGACAAATTATAAAAGCTATTTAGAATCCTGATATATATTGAGATTAAAAGTTTATTGGTGTGTTACACCGTGGATGTCAACTTCAATTTACAGGAGCTTATGCAACGTTGTAAATATTTCCCCTGTGTAAAATAAAGGAATAATAGCGGGCAGAAGGATAGTAATCACAAAAGGAAACAAAGCACTGTAGATATATATCCTACACATCTTACGCGGAGGGTGTAAGATACAATAGATCGGTTTGTATAAAAGTTTATAAATTTTATCTTTACTGCGTGAAGCTATGAGTCATCCTAATTAATCTTCAAAAGTGAAGCCACATGCGTAGTAATCCTGCATATTAAACAAGAGGATAAAAACTGTAAAAATGACATTTCTGTTTGCTCGTCATTTATCACAATAAGTGAACGAAGTCAGACAGTGTTAACAACCTAAGCCGATCTCGGATATTGTAAAAAGACAGTATTAAAGCTTCGTCTTTGTGAACTTGTTCATTCCAATAGGACAACATGGGGCTCGTTGCGTTTCGTCGTCTGCCTTCTTTTTCTGAATTGCCTTTCGGCAAAAGGATAAATTGTTAAAGAAGAGCACTGTCTACATGAAGAGGTCATCACCATTTCATGCATTACGGTACGAATCTGTACAGGACAGTAGGCACAGGGAATAGAATGTCTGAAATGATGCTAGTAATTGAGTAGGTGGGAAGAAGGAATACGCATTTTTAGTGTGTTTGCAAATTAATGACACTAAAACTCATCGAATTCTGTCACCACTGCAACAATTATTTATTCTCTGTACGTAATAATTAACATACATATTACCTAACATATTAATATTTCAAGGATCTTCAACAAACGAGAGTACAAAACGAACAACCCATCCATCTGTGTGCGAGGGCGAAGTGGCTGAAGTCTGTCTGATCATAATTTCGTAAATATTCATACCACTGACATTTATTAAAATCCAGCAAACATTTTATTTTGAATTACAAGGGAAACGCTACTTTCCTTTCCTATAGATAAATAAGACAGTCAGCAAGACAGGAAATTTGCATATAATAGTAAATTTGAGGTGCTTTCGCGTAACCATTTTTGCCGTAGAAAAGCTGTATTACGTATTTTGCGCGTGTGTCTCTAGTCTTCTTTATCCAGCACGCCAAATGCATGCACCGTATTATGTTGTTATCTCTGGCCTGGCCGATTCTACAAAATTCTTTCACATTATCTCACAAACAGCACGATTTTCGGGGAAAAAACTATTGAACTTAAAATGTGTATTCTGATTTTCTCTACAGCTTTTGTCTGAAATTTTTCTCTCTAAAAATAATTCAGCGATATATCATAAATTCACATAGGTGTTCATGTGGAGTACCCGTTATTTGTGTCAGATTTTATTGAAACTTGACTATTTTCGATAGATATTCAAAAAATATCCAAATATCAAATTTCGTGAAAGTCCGTCCAGTGGAAGCCGAGTTGTTCCATGACGACAACAAACAGACAAATGGACTGATAGACGTGACGATACCAGTAATCGTTTTCGCAATTTTGCGAACGCGCCTAAAAAAGAGTCAGGCATCTTTGTCTTGATTTTGTACTGTGACATTTTCGAGGAAGTCTAGTTTGACTTAATTTGACCATTGTGACGTGTTAGTCCAACCAGCGTACTTTAA
Source organism: Coptotermes formosanus (assembly GCA_013340265.1). NCBI lineage: Eukaryota > Metazoa > Arthropoda > Insecta > Blattodea > Rhinotermitidae > Coptotermes > Coptotermes formosanus. Next base: position 351,452 of record BLKM01007528.1, on the reverse strand, counting down.
AGCCCTTTAATCTTCTGGGATGTTTTGCGGCGTATGTCGGTAGTCGTTTACCGACGTTTCGGGACAGCCTGTTGTGTCCATCTACAGCGGTCAAGCACTCTTAAGATTGGCTGTTTGACCTTTGATGTTGGGACAAATAGGCTGTCCTGAAACGTTGGTAAACAACTACCAACATACGCCGCGTAATATCCCAGAAGATCAACGGCCTCAACTGCACTGCGGCGGGAGACTGAAACCTCGCAAAGTGCTTTAGGTCGAAAATTTGAATGAAATGCTTCTTTCTGTCCCTGCCTTGAAAGCCATATGAAAATCTGTAATTTCACACAAACACTTTCGTCCCAACTTTCAACGTATGAACGGCTAACATAATATCTCACCATATTGCGTCATTAAGTGGTGTTTTAAGAACTGTAATAGCTGGGCGTGTGTACTTTTAAGTGTTCAGTGTGTTACCCTGAAGGTGATGGGCTAGTGTAGCTTAAAATGTCGGGACCCTTGTGAAGTTTTTTACATATTTTGTTTTGATTTTGTATACTATTTGGTGGTAACACATGTTGTTATACCTTTTGTCCCGTGCTTACATATATACGGATGAACTGACTAAGCATACAAATAACACTGTGCAGTGATGCAGTGTAGTTTAAAAACGGTTGTTGAAAGTAAAACTTTTAGATCAGCTGGAAAGGAGCAGCTACCCACGTCGACGACAGGGGCTACTAGTGTTCATAACGCGTCTAATTTAAGTTGGTTTTCATATTACATTTATAATCTAAGAGTAAAGCTTCCAAGGTGAGAAATTTACCTCTCACTTCCTACAAGTACCGAGGCTGAGAAGGGATGGATCAATACTTCCATTACCCCCATACCAGGGTTACACATCATGTGGCTCGCAACCCTTTCGTCAGTGGCCCGTGGGGTCTTCAGGAACACATATTAACACTCTTAATATATTAACATCAAGTTTTAAAAACCCTTTGTGGCACTTCGCCAGGTCATTCGCATGTGAGAGGCTGGCGGTTAAAGCAGCCGGCCCACTATGGCCATGTATCGTCATGGGAAGATTTTCATTTTCCTTTATGGTTTGTTCCTTTTGGCCGCTAAGGTAACTGTGGAATAGAGAAAGAAACTGCAACCGAAAGAAAGAGAAAATTAACGAGGTGAGAAGAGAAGGAAAAAAGAAAATAAGATACAAATAATGACACAGGGAAAGGGCGAAGTGAATAGGGGCTCAAGGATAGAAAACGAAAATATGAGTAATGGAGAAAGACAAGGGACAAAAATGTTGCTGAAGCAACACGAAGGAAAAATAACAGAAAAGATAAGGGAGTAGATGTGCAGTTGTAACAGCCAGAACACGGAATTTGCAAGTAAATAGCACGCCGTGCGTTGTGGCCGTATTGGCGGCAGGCCTTGGCTTGCCTGACGCAGTCTTATAGATGGGAGTCTGTTGGAAGCACGACTTATCTTTTGGAAGTAGCAGAATGCTGAGGTCATGATTGAGGAAAATGTTACACTAACTTCGAGGCTGTCTGATACTGCGTATTTTTCTTTCATAATTTTGTCACAGTTCATGAGCACATCGCTCTGAGATAAGTACATAATGTCTTGTTGCCAGGCGATATGCTGTCTAAAAGAAATATTTTGCTTTGGCACAATGCCGACAGGGCCATAATTTATTCAGGTCGATTAGTGCTTAGAAGAGGCAAGTTTTGGTGTCACTCGCCTCAGGTTACCTGTTGCAACAGAGTCGTCCATGCAGTTGGCCATTTGGGACAGTATGGTTACGTAACACAATTCTGTAATGTGGAAGATAAAATGGACAGTCTCTTACACAAAAGTGAATTTCATGTGATATATAATATTTGTACATTTGGGTTTTTTCTGTTGATTGTTATCGTGAAAAACAGAATTTCTACTTCAGTCTGTGGTATAGAATTGAACTTTAAAAGCGAAAAGGAATATATTGACATGCAGAAAAAAGTTGATGCAAAGTTATTTTATCAGAATAATAAATAAAAAATAAGACCTGGGTACTTCGGCAAAGCAATAAAAACTGTCCCAATAGAAGAGTCTCACATTAGGAATGAGAGTTAATGTTTCACCCAGGAAATGCTTATTGTTAATGTCGAGTGTTTTATATTATCCATAGTGCATAGTTGTTCATCAAATGCAATATCGGTCCAACTAATGCGCTATTATTATTCTAAATATATTTAAGTTACAATGTTTATACGTTGATCCGACATGTTGCGATCCCGGCTGGGATCATCTTTAGGAATTCACCCAAAAGTAAAAGCTACGCAATCAGAAATGACAATAGTTACACATGTTACAAAGTACAAAATACATAAGGGATAGTCGGCTAACATGTAGGTCAAGTTGTAGTGGATCTTTGTTTTCCTGTGTGCTGGGAGTTGTATGTTTCTGTGCGGAAGTTAGGGACAGTAACCCTGTTTTATAAAGACACTAAGCCTCACTGAGTTTAATACGGAACGCTTGTTTGGCCCATCGTTTTGTACGTTGAAATATGCTTTTTTTTATACTGACAGATGAACCGAAAAAAGGCATGTAAAATTTTCCATCTTCGTCATTAAGGACCACACTCTGAAGGTAAATATGGAGTGGAGGTGTAGCTCCACACATTCTCACACTTGGCGCTAGATGTAACTCCGTGTTCAATATAAGCACCTACCATTTTACCTCCTGTAAAAATCCTTCCGAAATCCTTTGGATAGGAGGGTGTGTACCGTGTGGGTTTCTTTTTGCCAGAAGCATCTTCTTTCAGTATCTTTCTTCTCCTAATACACTAGTCTCTTACTTTCCTTTTTGTTCAACACTGATTCCGTGTTACGAAATAATTTTACTAGCCATCGTCAGGAAATTTTCGATGAAATTACTGAAGGATGAATTTCCAAAGTATGGTTGGTTAAGAACACCGTCGTTCAGTACTACTGTGTATACCATATTCGCATCTTCTGTCCAGGCGAGGACTAAATAACTGATTTGTGATTTCTTGCGTGTGATTCAACGGAAGAAAAATTGACCTTAGTTCTCGCGTCGAACCAATCTTTATCGGCTTGCTCCTCAGGACCTTAATTTGACACCTTGTATTCTGTCCACAGACCAGGAGATGATCCCTGCAGCAGTGCGATAGATGTGCGTGCGCGAAGTTTCATGGTAAAAGACGAGTTGCTACCACCCCGCCTGAAGACACCCGCATAGTGTACCCACTCACTACACGCTATTCGCAATTCTTGATGTTTTCAGTCTGTGTACAGTAGTAGAACAGCCTGTCTCTCCTACCAATAACATTCCAGTACCCCCCACCTATAGCCCTCACCGAGCCAGACGCGGCCATCTCTTGCGGGGATCATGTCGTCTACTGTAGTCTATACATACTGCATACTATGACCACATTAGGCACTTTGAGCTTCCAGACTGTTCTAATACTCTTTTGTCACCATTCCACAGCTGAATATATTTCCTTTTCTCTTATCGCTTTTGCATGTCACTGCTTTTCTGTTTCCTCCAGAATACACAATTCCTGGTATTTTAAGTTTCGCAGATCAGTTACATTGAATGTCTCGCTCTAACCGTCATCTGAAGCACGACTGAAATGTTCGCAAAATGTTCGTTATCGGCCCCACATTGCGGAACTACAGGCCGTTAATTCAGAGCGGCTCGCAAAATTTGGGTACCAGCTCATTTAAAAGTTTTAAGCCTAGTTTAAGATGCCCTGTGTAGGGGTAGATGTCTTTCCACATTATAGGTCCCTGTGTTTGTTGATAAAAGCACAAAACGCTTTCAGTGTAAATGTGCAAAAATGTTCAGGCAGTATATGTGCTTAAACCCGGGCACTCTAATGCGCGGCTAGCGGACTAAATGTAAAAGTACCAAAACAATTTCTTTTATTTAAGTAGGGCCTACCCTCGTTCCCTTCCGATTTTACATTGGTGCAAAGATATCCACGTTTTTGAGCAGCCAGTACATTATACTTCAGCACTGTTATCAGCAGGAAGATTGTGAGGCCTGCACTCATACGCCTTTCTTATCATGTGCCACACTATTTTAATTACTCCGAACGGCTCTGAGTTTGCGCAGTGTTCTAAACAATTGTGCTGCGACATTCTGAGTAGAAGCAGTTTTTTCCTTATATATACACCCATTCAAATTCAAATAATTTTTTATCTGAAGTCTTTAGGTGTTCCTGTGATTGGTTTCAACTAACATTTCAGATACAAATTAAGTAATTTACTAATCTACTTTGTACTTTTAATGTATCATTGTACAAAGCAAGATTTTAAAGTAAGGCCATGTACTTGAATATCGTGTTAGCATAGTTGGAGACATTTATAAGAATGTGATATTAATAAATTGTTTTTCGAAGTTTTAGAACGTTTAAGTTACAGTAAACAACATTGAGGTTTCGACATTCAGGTTTTCGAATATTAACTAATCAGGTCCTTTCGATGTTGAGATGTATTTCTTGAAAATTCCGTATTTCCTAAGCTGATCAAGAAATTAACCACTTCACACGAAACCCGAAGTTTCGCTGCTCTGGTCATAAAATCACAAAAATGAATCATATTCTGAACCAGCCGAATTTAGTCCGCAACTCCAAATTTTGATGGTTGTATATTTTTCAGTATTATCCTCCCATTTATGCGTAGGTCTCCCACGAACCCTCTTAGTTTCGGAATTTACAATTAAATATTACTCTGCATTTTTAAGTCAGATGCGTGTTACACTTCCCGCCCAATTAATATTTCTTATTTAATTTCCCTAATAGTATTTAACCCTTTAAAAAGGAAGCCGATCTCTTTCATATAAGGACTCGGTGCGTACCCCGCTGTGAACACTGTCCACCTCGGTAATAAAAATCAATCTTTTGATGTTCTATAAGGCAAAATTTTCTGTTTGTTGTGAGATCCGTACAAAACACATAAATGCAATGTGGGCACCATATAGAATTTTTGAATGTTAAAACTGGTGGTACGTAAAGTTACCGCTAAGCTTTAAAAGGTTAATGAAGAGCAAAATTTATGAAGCTCACCTCCTGTTACTTCCTCTCCGAGGCCCAAGCATGTCCTCCACACCCAGTTTTCAGACAAATAAAATATCTTTCGTATATTTGTATTTTTTGTATTAGGTATACAGAGGGTGGACTCTTACTGCAGAGGTCACGTACTGTCAAAATACATGTTTTTCAGATTTGGATGTGTCAAATTATTGAAAGTTTTATGTTTCGAATTTTACAATTTAGAACATAATGTTTAAGATACGTAAATAGTTGACAATAACGATTTAACAAGGACCTCTAGAATAACTAGACTCTCGCTTCCAGTGGACGAAAATGTCTACGTCTCCCTTCTCTGACAATAAAATGCATTTTTTCCATGGCGCAACAGCCCATATAGAGAGAGGGCCTCTTCATTGCCGAAGCTTCACGATCATACTCAGACACACCACACTCGGGAGGAGACCTTTGGACAAATGGTCAGCCCGACGTAAAGGCCTCTACCTGACAACACATGAGACAGACATCCATGCCCCCGGCGGTGTTAGAACCCACAATCCCAGCAAGCGAGCGGACGTGCCAGCCTGCGCGGCCGCTGGATCGGCCAATAAGAGGTATACATCGAGATTGAAGTGTGAAAAATGTACACGGTGTCGCATTCCCAGAAGACATTGTTTCACAGTCACCGCTGTGTGAGCTTCAAGTATCGAATGTAGACTTCCTTAAGAGTGTGGACGTACCTAAGATATAGGGTAATACTTCTCTTCTTTTGTTCTGTAAGGACGAGCATGCTTATTAGATTCATTCATATACACTGCGTTTAGCAATGTTGCTAGCGATTACTTAAATTTGCTGGTAAGACAGCAGCAGCCAAAAAAGAAAGTTGTTTTTGGCAGGGCATTGCAAACAGTCTTATTCATGCCCTGCCTACGTTCATTATGTGCTCCATTTGTAGTTCTGTCCGTCATGACCAGTACTGGCCTTCGTGCCAAACATTTGTCAGTAAATGCTGTTTAGGATTGGAAATCGTTGTTCATATTCGATCCTTCAAGTTGTGCGGGGTTATGGACATTGGCCGAAGCTAAACCTCATCTTTCTCAAAGTCGCGCAAGAAAAAGTTGGGGGGGGGGGGAGGGGAGGAGGAAGAGTCGGATTTGGAGATCGGGTAGGCAAGGAAGTGGTCCCCTCCTTGGCCGACATACCGCTCACGCAACTGACTACTCAAGAATATCGTCGTCTCTTCTGTGGCTGTGAGTGGTGGCGTTCTGTCACGGCAGAGAACTTCGTAGATCGTTTCTTCATTGAAGGAGAAAGATTTGTACACTTTACCACAGTTCAGAGTACGAAAGAAACGCATATCTTCAGGCTGTGCCCTTCGTGTTCAAACACAGTGTTATGATTCTCCCTTCCCAATACACTGATATTATGCCTGTTGGCATTTCCGCAATGGTGAAATGTTGCTTCACCGTTGAAACAGATTTGGACAGGGGTATTTCATCTTCTGCAATATGGTTCATTACGTTCAGCCAAAATTTAAAACGCAGGAACTTTTTTTTTGTTGCTGTGTGTTGCAACATTTGCAGTAGCTAAACCGAAGAGCAATGCTTTGGAAGAATTTTCTATCCCCTCGGCTGTAGTAAATCCCACCCGCGGCCACCCCGAAATGTTGACATCCTTAAAATTCGTAGATTAGCCTATAATGTAGTAAATTTTCGGAGCCCGACTGATTAGTGAAATGGAAGACACTGTCAAAATCAGAACAGCGGCATGACAAAATAACTGTTATGCCGTGGAATCTGATGATTTTTGTTGAACGAAGGCCAAACCCATGTTATAAAACAGAGCGGTATGAAAGGTACCATGAAAGTTAGACACTCAGCAATAATGTAACATCTAGACCGAAGTCAAGATAAAAGAATGTAGCGCATCAGCGAGGACAGTTTTTGTTTCGGGAGGAGGGACAACAAACTGTCGCACGAAGGGGGGCGAAAGGACACCCAAATTAGGGTATATAATGGTTAGGCAGAAGTAACCTAGTATCACCATCATCATCATCATCAAGCAACAGTCTTCAGTCGATCAATCATCATTACCTACCTACGGCCAACCAACGAGACTGCCCTCGTGGAGACGTACAGTCGCAGACATGGAAACTGGCGCCCTGCTGGTGGCCTACGCCTTAGTTGTAAGCCTACAAATTACGATAGTTATCTTCTGAATTCACCTGGGTCTATGGTGGTTAGTTGGTTTGTGTGGTTTATTTGGTCCATGACGTAGCTCGATGTATAGATTATGTTAACCTCGCTCCAGGTTGAATGATGTATGAATTTAATTCTTTTTAATATATCTATGGAAACAGTTTATTGACGGTCGCTCTTTCTCTCTCTTACCCCCCGAAACCTCCGAGCCTGATAAGAGACTAATCTCTCTCAGTCTCTGGACACTTGCAAATTTATACGAGAGGTGGTGGCACGCTTACCGGATCAGGGTCCGAACTTAGTTTTTCGCGAACCTGGTTTTTTAACCCCAAAGTGCCGCGAGGTCAGATGCTCCAATATTGGCCTGGGAGCTGCTTCACACGATCAACACTTTCCGTAATCGCACTCGATCATCCTGCAACTCCACCCCTTTCAAATGTGGGCACCACTTGCTGACAGACTTTTTTTCAGAATTTGTGCTGAAATATTTTCACACACTTGATGGTAGCCTGTGAAAGTCCAGCACGCAAATGGTGTTTTCCTTCTGAGTTGCCAGCTTACGTCTGTGGTAGATTCGGGTAGCAAGAGTTGAAATTACTTCTACGCAAGGGGTAAAAAAATTGATTTGTAATTTACAAAGTCGTGCGTTTCTTTTTGTGTGCGTATGATTTTTTACCAACAACTTTCTGTAACTGCTCATATCACTGTATTCACCCTGTACCTTATATTGTATGTTTTCTTTCATGGCAAAACAGTCCCTAGCGGGCCAGGGCCTCATTGTCAGGGCTTTGTGGTCACACTCAGACATACCACTTTCAGTGAGACTTCTCTAGACGAGTGATCAGCCCAACGCAGAAACCTCTACCTGACAACACATAACACTCACAAGAGACAAACATCCATGTCCGCAGCTGGATTCGAACCCACAATTCCAGCGAACTAACGGCCGTAGACCCACGCCTTAGACCGTGTGGCCACTCGGGTAGGCTGTTGTATGTATTGCTTTCACTAAAATTTCTTGTGGTAATGTACAGTTATCTAATGCCATTAATTTTCATTAGGGCGCGTAGATCGTGTTCAACTGAAGTGAAGTTTGCTGAGTTCTCTGTGTGGTTATCTGACTTAGCGGGAGTCACATTGCTCCTACAGCCTTCAATTCAAGCTGCCTTCCGAACTTCTAAACAAGCTTCATTGACCGAGTTCTAGAGACAGTCTGAACTGTGTCTTGGCGCGATGGGAGCCGCCGTTTGTGCGGAGTGACGTAATGTGTTCAGCATTTGATATTAGTTACAGATGCTAATGAAATTATTTATATTTTTAAGTATCCCGTACAACTAGCGACGTAAAGGATCGAATGTTTCATTATGATCTCGATAATTGGGGGGGGGGGGTGCATTTTATCCGAGAAACCTTACCACTCTTGGCTCGGCCCGTTCCGCGTGACGGAAGGTGGCACAACGCTTGCCGCCCATCCAGTTTGCTGTGAGTCGGGGTCGACGCGCTTTAGTTCAAAGCATCGCAGTTAGTATCAGGAATTTACGCAACACATTTAGACAAGCGGCTGCAAATACTTTCCTCTGGCTTGCAGACGGGCGTCACATCTAACAAACGTGTTGACTGACTGTTGTTATTTTGTAATTTAGGCGCGTCGACGGGAAGTAACTAGCGTCGATTGTCACGTCAAGTAATGCCCGTATATATCTACGGTTCTCATCTCAGGTCCCAACCACTAAAATTTGGGAAATTTTCTTGGTGGCTTAGCGCAGTAATTTCAGATATAGATCGATAGCAGCGTGTAAGGAATCATGGTTAGTTCTTCCTAACCACACCAAAAAACTACGAACAGCTGGACCAACAAAGTAAACATGCGTTGAAATAAGAGCTCGTTATTACTTCAAATTTCTGCGACATGTGTGGAGCTACGAGTCATATGCAATTAAGCCTTCAGAGACACATATGTAATAGGTACCCAAAGTCTGTATTCGCCTTGTAGTTCAATACAAATATTACACATTTTTTAAAATGTAGCATATACTGGTATAAAACCTCGTGTTTTTATAAAAGCCGATTTTAATTGATATCATAGAGATATTTATGAAGTAAAAACACATTTTAAATCCCAGTAGTCCACTGTGGACTTAGTAGTATATAAAATAAACACCGAGTAATAGGCGGTATTAAAGTTTATTTTTGTACATTAAGTCCATTTCGGACGATTTTGATAAAAAACTACATTTAACTAATGCCAAGCTGTATGATATCAGTTAGGTTTGGATTTTATAATAACATATGATTTTGAATGGATACGCATTTAAAAAAATCATTAATATTCGTGCTTGCGTGTAAAGAAAATACAAAAATTACGTACCGACTGTGGACGTGTTTGTGAAGATCTCTTTGAGAACGGCATGGAAGCCCAAATATGTCCTACAGATGTAAATTATAACAATAAATATTAAGAAATATTACATTGTATAAATATTAGCACATTTTTGTTCTATTTTGGTTTATGCTGATCCAGTTGGTATGGTGACACGTTTAAATACGAAGTCTTTTAAGATAAAACTGCACACACATTACACTTATCCGTCTCCAAATAACACATTCATTACAGCAGCAGTTTGTAATTGTAGCTAAGTCCAATTCGATTCGGTATCTTAAAAGAGGCTGGCCTGTCTTCTTTCCGATCATTCTCAGTGCACAGGGCGCAGATGTTTTATCGTTTCAAGGCAAGGATCAGGTGACGATTTGTATTTAAATTATATGACAACAGCTTTTAGAGAGAGTGAAGTTCCTTTTGCGTTGAATCATTAACGTGACCCAAAATCCTGTCGCGAGGACAGCAAAATAATTATAAGATGCCAGAAGCTGTATATGCCCCAAATACAATTTATGAGTAGTCAGATTAAATTTTTTCAATTAATCCGAAGAGAATCTCGCAGTAAACTGATAGAGAATCTTGCACGCAGTACCTGTTCACATATCGCTGTAGAAAGAGAAACGAGAAAGAAGGAAAAGAAAAAAGTAAGGGAGGAATAACAGAGAAAAAACAGAAGAGAGGAAGTAGAAGCAGTGAAAGTGAAAAGTAAGAAGGAAAAGGACGGAAAATAAGAGAAAACAGAGAGCTAGAAAGAAATAAGTATGAAAATACAGTTAAGTACACGAAATGAGAAAGAAAGGAGAAAGAAATGAGAGAAAGTGATAAAGAAAAATCGCTTCACCGGCACATTCTTTAAGTTTACTCCTCATCATAATCTGTGCAAGTATTGTTCTCTTTCCTCCACCTCCTCACTGTGTGTACGTGAAATGCTACGGCAAAAAGTGTGTGGTTATGAGTTGTGTACCACATGTCCTGTCGAAGTCGGCTGTGGCTGGATAGAGTCCTAACAGGATTTTCTAGCCTACAAGTTAAGGATTCAATCTTCAGCATACTGTGCAGCAGGTTGTGGGTCACTGTCGGTAGCGGTGCACATGCAGTGTACCACAGTAACAGCAACGTGACATGTCTGAACAGACTTCGGAAGAACGTTCTGTAGCATAATCTGGTTGCTTTACAACTCTAATAGAGTTGAAATTCTCTTAAAACCTTGTGGTATCATATAGTGTATCCTAACACGTACAAATGCAAAGACGTTAGAAGTACGGAACCAAATAAAGTTGAGACAGAATGCGTGAGATCTGGGAATACAGGGTGATGCAAGGCACTTTTTCTGTCGGATATGAATCTGCAAATGTTGAACTTAAGTTCCCGAGAGAACAGTTGTGTTGGAATACTGTGGCTTGGATCCACGTGACATTTGTATCTGCAAGCACTGGGTTACTGGACTGCTGTTATTCCTTTGGCGTCCTTAACCTTTGTACAAGCTTAGAACACTTCAAATTCTTTTCTCACATTTGAGGTATTCAGAGTCTGATCCTTTTGCAAATAGAATATTACTCACATTATGTCTGTACTGTTGCACAGATCCTGGAACAATACCTTAATACGTGCAAACAGACAGTAAGCCGTGCGTCTGTTTGCTAGCCATAAACTGCAGTTGCTTTTACACTGCCAATATAGGAAGCTTGGGATTTGATTTGCACAAGATATATAAACGGGTACCGGGCACTTTCGCCCCAGAGGTAAAATGGCCGGTGTTTGTAGCTGATCACTCGTCGCCTACTGCCGAGTTTAGAAATATATGGCGTATAACTTCACTACCCAGTACACCTTTATGGCGTACACAGGTGCAAATTTACCTTACCCTTACCCCACAAAATAGCCCATTTGACAATCACGTTCGGCGAGACGTTAAAGCTTCGAAGAATTAAGGTGAATTTGTAGTGTTTGGTTTATGATTTTCAAACTCTGTAGGGCCTACTATATTTTTCCGTTGAACTTTTATCAAATATTACAAGTTGTTATTGTCTCATGTGTTTTTATATGCGGGCAGACGGTTGATCACCCGGACGCGTGTAGTTGCTGCAAGGATTCAAAAGGGAACCAAAAATACGTAAATTCTTTTGAAAAATAAATAAAGTCAAGTAAAAGAAAGAAAGAAAGAAAGAAAGAAAGAGAGAAAGAAAGACAGAAAGAAAGAAAGAACATTTAAGTAAGAAGAAGCTAAAGCAGATAATGAAAGTCAGGATGGAAAGGAAAGAAGCTTCATATGTCGCATGTGAACGTTGTGCTCCGTAGCCGAAAAATTTTTAATTTGTTTCACCCCGTATACGATGTTACACTCGGTGAGGTGGATTTGTCCTCAGTTCATGTAATGTACCTATTTGCAGTACGTCATGGGAGAGGCTTCCATGATTGTCTCGTTGCCTCCATAGCGTCTGTATATTCCAGACATGTAAACACCGGAATTTATACCGTCTGAGAAAAGAGGGCGCCACGGATCACAGAATGTTATTAACCTCCGGCTTTTCAGGGCTTATAGTGGTAATTCTGATGGTGCTGTATAAGTTGTACTGGTGGCGATATGAATGGGTTGCTGATGAGAGGAGGAAGAGTTGCCGTTCCTTTCAATTGTTTTCTTTTCGCAGTTTTAAAAAATTCTCATCAGACATAATAGAGAGGGTTGGAAACTCGAACTTTCCATGCTGATGAATTATGTCTTAACGCCGCTTGTAATCAATAGACCTAACTTTTCCTTAACAAGCATTCCTCTCTCACTAACGGGTTGCTACTCCTCACCTCATTAGCGACCATTCAGGGTTGGTGGGCTATGGAATCACTTCGCAAAGACACAGAAGGAAGTGCTGACATAGCTAATCGCATCATAGAAGTTCGTGATGTCGTGCATCAATAACTTGTACAACAAGACAATTTTAGAGGTGCTTTACAAATTTTCAAATTTTGGAGGGTTGACTTTATATTCCGTAGTGAAATATAATTGCTTTTTATTATTATTAACATCATGTACGTTTACTTACTAACTGTTGATAAACCTACAAGAGTTTTACTTAATATCACATATTGTAGCATCTTCCTAAAGGCTCGCCAATCGACACAAATCCTGAGTCATGTCAATTCATTTTCCTCTTAAATGTCGAAGTTAATAAATGCCCTATCTGATATTTTCCTCTCATCCATGCCTACATCTCCCACACGGTTACTAAACTCAAGTTTCTGAATCAAAATCCTGTATTCTCTTCTAATCTCACCTGCTTCAGAAAAAACACAATCCATTAGAAAAGAACATTGGTCACTTAAAATACTAGTGAGCTTGATACGGTCAATGCAGATTTTCCCACTGTTTAAATAAACGCCCAAATGGTAAGGAATGTGGGCGATTGGAGCTGTAAGTGCACGAATTCTTAGCGTTGGCCCTGTATGGATATGAGTCGTCAACTAACTTCATACATCGGCCGTTTTTCCCCGGGGAAATCTTCCCTGTTCCTGGTAGACGCACAGTTGGATGGCCCCAGTGACGGTCAGGATGTTTAGGAATCTGTCGGGAATCCAAGTTATGTAACAACTAATGCCATAACGTGAAAGATTAAGTGCGAGGCGTAGGCTAAGGACTTTGGAGAATGGGCCTCGGGTATTTTAAATACTTGCTATTGGGAAGAATTATGCCTTTCATCGTTGTTTCCCTCGATGTCGAGGTTTTCAGAATCGGAACCTGAATGTTAAACGAGGACGTACGGTATTTGAGTCGCAGTAGCTCAGTTAGTGTTGTAACTAATGTAGGAGTTGGACAAAACGGAGATGGAGCATCGAGCCCCGGCAACGTCAAAGCATTTCCCCTTCGCCTCGGTTTTCAGACTGGATCTGTGGCGTATCCAGCCGTATATTCATTGCATATAGCAGGCTTCTTCGTTGGGAGTAAAGTGGTCATGATGTGCAGCTATCCACTCTCCTCCATCTCGCGCCGAGTTGAAGAATGCCTGGAACTGTATCTCCACCTCCCGCACGTCTTCATAGCGTGATTCTTAATTAAGCGCGCGGACTTCATATATCGCGGTGGTTCGTACAAAGGTATTTGTGAAGAAAATAAGAGCAGATTAAATTCGGGGAGTGCCTGCAAATATTCGAGTCAGACTTTTTGTATTCCCCTTTGCTATCGACAAAAATGAAGATTAATATACAAAAAATTTAATTTTACTTGTCATTTTATGTGAGTGTGAACTTTAGTCTCTCACACTGAGGGTAGAACATAGGCTTTTCGAAATCTCGGTGCTGAGGAAGATAGTTGCGTCTAAGAGGGAGGAAGTAACTGGAGGATGGAGAAAATTGCACACTGAGGACCTTCACGAATTTTACTCCACATAAAATATTATTGTGCTGATCAGATAAAGGAGAATCATATTGGTAAGACAAGTGGTGTGTTTGGGATAGAAGAGAAATGCATATAGGTTTTTGTTGGGGAAACACGAAGGAAAGACCCAAGCATAGATGGGAGGATAATATTTAAATGGATCAAAATATATGGTGGGAAGAATTTGAAATTATCTGCCTCAGACTACAGAGAATCAGTAAGTTGTTGTGGAAACGGAACAGTAGTAAAATGAGGAAAATTTCCCGACTAATTCAGGGATTGTCAGCTTCTCAAAATAAACTGTCACCAGTGGAGTTAATTATATGTATGTACTTCTCAGGGTCTGTGGTTTGATACAGCGTCATGCAGCTTAATCAAGAAATAAGAAAGGAACATTGACGTTGGGGGCTGTCTGGCTCTTTTAATTGATATTGTGTTCAAAGAAGCAGGCCGTCGGCTGAAAGAATGGAAGTGTATAACCCACATTACTTCCGGCTTACTTCGTATTAAGCACTATTTTGTTTAGCAGTATTGCTGATGACTGTTTATTTTTATTACACTTTTTTGCACGTTACCTAAACTGCAGGAACGAGCACGTATGAATGCACTGTACGTATAATATGTCATTAAATGGGTTAAATTGGAAGAAAACTGCATGAGAAGAAACTGCAACCAGACAGTAGCATTAAAATTTCTGATGTTCCTTGTGGCTTTCAGTATGTAGCAAGAGATACAGGGGTGGTTAAAATTGGGATGGCAGTGTAAGAATTTATGAGTTGCTGTGCTTAATATATAGAACTTCATTTAGATTAAATTTATACTACTTGTAGATTGTAAGGAGTTTAAAAATATGTCTTTCTTAATTAAAGCATTTCTCTTTACCTTACTTCACTGTCGATGTTTATCTCCAACAAAATATGTATTTTTTATTATCTACTCTTACAAGAGTCACATAAAATTGTGCTCTTTTCAACAGACACGTCTGGAACGGGCTCATTTCAACTTCAGGGTATTTCCAGAAATTTAATCTAAAACGTTGCTAAATTATTGACTGATAATAATTGATTAAGGACACTCACACCTAACATTTTAATCGTACCATACTCTAAGGTCTATTTAAACGTTCTTAGGATAGCATTCCTCAATTTGTAATATATCGTAGTTCTTACAAAAAGCTATTTTATGTCCTTAACTGTCGTTATTAAAAGATTTTTCCTAATACTGTCTTCATTATTTTCTTCGTGTTTGCGTTTTTGTCTTTAATTTATTCACATTATAGGCCTATTAAAGAAACTAAAGTAGTAGACAATATAATTTTTATTTACAGAAGACAATTCGATTCCTATCAGAATTCGTTAAATGTGACAGGAAGTTTTCCATTGCTTTAGGTAACTAATGCTACAGAGCAGACTCCTTCTTCAGAAGCTGTCATTTTCTCATATAATCCAGAATTATGCCTCGCCTTTTATCGCTGTTACTTGGCAGGTGCGTGTTTATTATAGCTCGAACGCCTGCAAAGTACACGAAGTTACGTATTGGTCAGTCCAGTATCTCAACAACCTGTAAGAGTGCAACGTATATGCCGAGTGCGTAAGAGAATTTCGCTAGGCTACAGTCAGAAGCAGGTTCATGTAAATTCATTGTCTGCTTTGATCTCTCAGGCGGTTTGCTGGTGCATTCTTTGTGATTTTGCCTACCGTACCGTCCTGAAAGTTAACTGACTGCGGATGTGCTTTCCTGATTCTTGCACAAGGTATCTTTTCTTTGAACTAAAGTATTGCCTTTATCTTCACCCTGTATGTCATACTATTGCTCTGGAATGCAACAAACACAATAAGCTTTCGTATACACGTGAAGTTGTTCCCCTGCATAATTGATCACGACGTCATGAAGGTATATGAGGGAATGACAGTGTGGGCCCACGCGTTATTAGCGTTGGCATTAGTGGTCAGCCTCCGGGGGAAGAGTTCCCGGTACCCATTGAGAAGAAGGATGTGTGGGCCAAAGGTTTGAAGACTAGTAGACTTTCTTGCACCTGCCGGGAACAGAAGAAGCTGTTCATCTGTCGCCCAGTACTTATCATGTTCCCTATAGTCACTATGCTATCCTGGATTACAGCAAGCACTTACACAATACATAAATGAATTATTAAAAAGCACAAAATTTTTACCTGTGGCTTTCAGTACGTGGCTCATGACTCGCACGTGACTCGAAGTCCAATATTACATTCGGAGAGCTGAAATATGATTACGCTGAGAATATGGTAACAAAGGCATAGTAGGAAATAGAGCAGTGTCTTACTTTTCATTGACGGACACAGTTCTGTAGGTGGAAAATAAGAATGATACCATAAAGCCTTTAGTAATGTTATTTTTCTGGTAGTAGGCTTAATATTAACATTACTTATTGCTTACAACATAACATAAAACAAGACTTTGAGCACTGTTACTTGGTTTGAGGCCCAGGCAGATTTTCATCTTTTAAAATTTGTCTCCCTCCCAGAAAATGATGCTTAGCACTACACTGCACTAGAGAACATTACGATGTGGTCTGCCATCTTTAGTCAAAATCAGTAGGCCTAACTGGTGTTCGGTTGGATCTATAGGACAAAGAATAATTGCAGAGCAAAAGTTATAAAGCTTGTTTTCCTATTGCATGCATCTCTATCCCGATAACTGAATAACCAGTTATTATTTTCACTTTTATTCTTGCGAGAAGCATATTCCGGAAGTGCTGACTTCTTGTTTGTTACATTTGTTGGGAATGACCTCAGCGTTTACTAATGTCACAGTGCTTGTATTTATTGACTTAGAGAAAAAGAAGTCATGGTAATTTGTCGGTGGGTTTGTGGTATATCGCCGTACGAATTTCCAGTTTCCTGTTTCCAAAGTTCCTTAATTTTCGCAATGAAATCCAATGCTAAAGAAAATACTCAACTACCATGTTGTAATTTTACATTAAAGAGATTGTAGACTATTCAAACAAGTATTGCAGAATTTCCGTAATGTTGTTACTGATTGCAGGACATTAAAATATAAGGCAAGCTCATACCAAGTTTCGTGAAAACTAGTCAAACAGTTCAGAGGTCAAATATTGACGGGGCTGGCATTCGCGCGCGCGCGCGCGTGCGCGCGTACATACACACACACACACACACACACACACACACTTAGCATGGTGGTTTCATAAGCCTCCTTCTTTCCTGAAGAATGCAACTTAAGCTTGAAAGCAGGTGCGATTTGTATTAGCTAAGACTAATGATAAAGTGTACTGGTGAGCTAGACGAGTTATTCAAAATTGTGTACTTTATATCTGCTACACAACAACACCTGGTTAAAGTCGCACAAGAAAATGTTTCCTTCCTAAATACTTCATCAAACACCAACAATAGGAAATTGAATTCAGTGCAAAATACGAATCGGATTTGTTTGGCACAAAGAGAAGACAGCGCTGCTAAAAGCATCTCGACACGTGGCGCCACGTATCAGATCTCTTGTGTACTACAACAGACAGTGCCTGAATGGCGAAGCTGTGAGGGGTTTCTTTTGTTGAATAAGAGGCTTTCTGAAGACGTCACTGCCTTCATAATCTAACATGTCGTGTACAGATTACGCCTCGGGAGAAATACACAACACAAGTTTATTCGTTCCTGAATACTGCAGTACACTTAGATTCGGTATTCTTTTGGAACAGTGATGTCAGACGTCTTTTCTACTAACGTGCACTAACTGGCATTAAACAAAACAAATGTGTTACCATATTCCAAAGAGAAAATCTAACACAGCGATAAGCACGAAAAAAGACAGAATAATAAGAAGAGAGGAATTTTGCTTGAGGGGAGGAATGTGAGAGACACTGCATTAATTGCAACAGAACATAAAGTTTTACGGTTCTGAAGGTTCCAAATCAGTGCCCGCTCGTCCTTCTGGTGAAGATATATTGAAGACAAGGTAAAGCATTAAGAAGAAAAGGTCAAGCATATGAATCAAAGGTGAAGATTTTGAGCATAGGGTAGAGGAAAGAAATTGAGTACTTACTGAATTTGACCTGAAATGTGACAGAAAGTTTGGCGCAATCTGTGGGAGCGTTGCACTTTGGTGGATTTTTGTTCTTAATATTAAGAGCTACCAAGTCTATGTAAATTGTCCAATATTCAATATTTCAGTCCTTACTGCCCACAAAACTTACTCGTTGTGTCTCCATTACAGACAGTTAGTGCTTAGTTCTGTCTAGATTAATAATCCTTGTTTATTCCGAGGATTAGACCCATACGAAATCGATAAGTGCACTCTATAGAATACATTTAATGATAAAGCAGGTGGTAAGTAATTGCCAATTTGCTTTTAAGAGTTAAAGATTTTGTGTGTTTTAGGTGTATTACAGAACACTGATTTCGAACTGCTTCGTTTACGCTTTGTTGTGGCACAAGTAGTAAGAGGGATAAATAAGAACTACACAAATAATTTCGGATTTCAGAAGTGTTCACAGAAGCGCCTGTGGACAGAAGTATGTTTCGAAGTACCGAATATTACTGCATTTCTTCTCTGTAGTGCTCATACCTTTGTGCTGTACACTTTAAGCATACAAATAGCATTAAAACGTCAAAACAAATATTTAGATATACCGCGAAAAATCAAAACGCGCCTGTGCATGTTTTGACCTCCATGGGGGTCATGCTTTTGATAGAAGTATGCTAAAGTACTAATGGCAGAGATGTCATTACTATTTTATCCTATATTCTATCATTCTGGTTTAAGTAATTTAACAATATATTGACACAAGATTTCAATCCAACTATTCTATGTAATAAAAAACTATACACAGGACCAACTCCAGCACTTGTCACTATCTTAATCTGTTTAAACTGTTACAATGTATATGTTCGACATGTTTCGATGAACTGTGTCATCATCTGCAGGATCATCTCCAATATATGAGTATAAGGCGCCATGTACATGTACGGATTGTCCTTACACTTTAGCACTTTATCGGACGTTTGCCACCATGCTAGTATCCATGTTTCCAGTTCGTGAAATTAAGTTTCAAAAGTACTAATTAAAATACTTTCACTAAAATTCTTCAAGTTAAAAAAATTACTTCGTTAGAGCACTTTAACTAAAAGACATTCCACTGCATAGCGTTTTGTAACCTCTATGTAATTGGCACAGTTGACTGTTCTTAATTTTGCCTATTTATGTGCGTCACAGTTTATCACCTACTGTGTATGTTGTCCGGGGTGAGGTTTACCTAAGGGCCACTCATTTTTATCGTCTGTCTCATTTAGGTGTCTTTGACACCCACCATTTGCACAGGTATTCTTTGATGGAAGCTGTCGCGCTGTTGAGTCCTTATCGCTGTGTCAAAATCCGGGTTCTTCGTTCACACAGCGATAAGGATTCAATAGTGCGACATCTTCCATCAAAGAATACCTCTGCAAGTGGTGTGTATGTACAGTTTTCTATAATTAGAACCAAGCACGGTATGGATAGCATTAAAATTACTCTATGTAACTTCTTGCTAGGGAAAATCCTCCAGATAATGATTTCATATAGACAGAAATATGTAAAGGTACATAGTTGAACCAGTCAATGTACTTGAATTTGTATTGTGGTTTACTGATGCTATTTATACTGTGTGCACTTCATCCGTTTAAATAAAATTAAATTTGGCCCTTACTTTTTGCATCGGTGATAAATGTTCCGGTTCCAAAAGAACCAGGAATTTGTTTAGTACTTACAGATTATTCTGTACGTGCGACTTAATCGTATTTTCATAATTTTATTGCTTATCTTAATTATTTTTATCTTTATATAGAACAGTTTCCAGCACCATGCACGACGCACGAGTTCCCAAGTTGTAGCATTACAATTGCTGATAATGACTGCAGGTTTTGCATTTGACATCGGCAGGGTTTTGCGATGGGGGAAGACGACCATCCCATGTTTGTTACGACTAACTGATTGTATTTCACTTAAAAATACATCAGGTTGATGTGCAGTTGTGTGTTGGGCGTGTAAGATAATACATTTATTTTCTGTGTTCTGTGTAGTTAGAGCTGTACATAATTTTGAACTTAGGCTTGTTATAAAGGAAACACCTAAGACATGATGACCAGTGGAAAGAAGGTTATGCAGTGAGAAAGGCTCATATTTCCGACAGGCAAGATTTTTGTGATTTCTCCTAGCCGTCTCCGCGAGTATTAAAGGTCAGTTGCATTTTTTGAGTAAATGACATCACCTTTCATGAAACATCCAACATAATTTGCTGCAAGATTCTGTGAGAATTATTTATCAAAAGTATTAACAACAGTTTGCTTTAGATGTGTAATTTTCTGTATATAACTTGCAGCCAGTTTCGCTTACCTCAGCAGCTCTGTATCTCTTATACATGAGGCCTGCAAAAGGCGAATATTTTGCAATCGATATCACTTAGAGACTTAAATCACATACCGTGTGTTTTTGTTGTTTATCCTGTGTGTGAACAGAGCCACAGGCGAACTAAATCTACATCAAACACGAATTTCCACTAAAAACCCAGGTTCGGAAATGCGTGGGGATATACCGTCCCCTGCAGGCTCAACATTGCATCTCCATTTCTGTTTTGGACGAGAAGTTCCGTAAGTTACCTGAAAACAGGTATTGAAATATATGATAATAAAAATCGCAGTTGCCTACTTTTCATGGGAACGCGTGCCCCATACTCAAAGCAGAAGTGAAGATGTCTGCATATCAAGATTATATGAGGTCATAATAGAGAAGACCGCAGTGGGCCCTATGAAGACGTTTAATTATTTCGGAAGTAAATGAAATAATTAATTTCAATCAATACACAACACTGTGTTTAATTCGTGCCAGTGTAAGTTGTATGTTTGTATTTATTCTTACCTGAATGGAGACATTATTTTCTCTGCTCTGACCCCGACTGTGGGTATGAAAGTTTGACTCCCATTACCTTTTCTGGTGTGGATTAAAGAGCTGTGTTGAACAGAACATCCAGCGAGTGGGTTTTCAATTTATCTCTCAGTAATAAAAGAGTGATGCGGATGACTTTAGACGGGATCTGCAACTTAACGGACGCTTCGAACCAAAATACAGCCACATATTCCATAGCCTACGTGCACAAAATTGTAAATGTCGTTGATGGAAAAAGCGAAGAAATGTGCGCTCTATCCGGCTGCCCTCAAGCCTGGAAACCTATGTACTGAATATCAGCATTTTGTGCCTTGATAACGTGTTCCTTAAAGCTGCATCAATGAAGCACGATACAAGAACATATATATTAAAACTTTTTGGGTTAATAACCGTGTAGTCCGTTAGGTAGTCGAACTTTGTCTAAGAAACGTATTGCCTCGTCCGAAACGTCGATACTTACTTACCAGACCACATGACGTCATACAAAGTGTTGTGAAACTTAACCGCCATAAAAACTTCAAATATTACGTAGGAGAAACACTTCCATCTGCAAGTAAATGTTGTAACTAAATATTAATATTTACAGATATAGATAAATAAATAAATATATATATAGTACCTATATCTCACGTTGCTGTCGGTAATCTCATGGCACAGAGACTACTTATTTTCTCACTATATTGTTGAGGCGCGTTTTAATAAAATAACCAGTTTAATATAAAATTTATAGATCAACCAAGTTATGCTGTTGTGACGCAGTTGTCAGATCCTCCAACACCCCCAAGCCAGTATCGGTAGCACCCAACCATGCGTCACTGTAGGGTTTAGAACAAGGCACTCGAACATCTAATTCAGGAGCCTGATTCGGTAGCCTGCCACCACCCCTCGCGTCTATCAGCAAATGTGCAGGAACTGCGAGAGGTAAATTCCTGCAATGTTCCCTAGGGGTCGGAGGCGACGAGGGTTAGAGAGAGTAAGAGCGTACGTTATAAAGTAACTCCTAAAATATATTAAGAAAATCAAAAGGACATACATCGTTCCGCCAGGAGCGAGGTTACAAATCTATATATCGAATTATGACGTGGACCAAATAAACCAAATAGCCAAATGAACCAAATGAACCACAACGGACCCAGGTCAATTCAGAAGATAACCATCGTATCTCGCAGGGTCACTACCACTGCGTAGGCCAGCAGCTGGGCGCTGATTTCCATGTCCGCATCAGTACGTCTCTGCGAGGACGGATACGCCCAGCCGTTATATATCCTAATTTGGGTGTCTTCCGCCCCACTTCACGTGACAGTTTGTTGTCCCTTCTCATGAAACAACAACTATCCTTGCTGATGCACTACATTCCTTTCTCCTGACCTCGGTGTAAGTGTTACAATATTGTTGAATGTTTAACCTTCATAAACACTTTTCATACCGCTTTGTTTTTCTAACAAGTGTTTAGCCTTCGTCCAACAACATCAAATTCCATCGCATAACAGCTATTGTGTCACAATTCTGTTCAAATTTTAACAGTGTCTTCCATTGCACTAATTAATCTGATTCCAAAAATTACTACATTATATATGCACTTAATAAAATACATTCAGAAGCAGGTATAAAACTCCTACGTGTTTCGGCACCGGGGTGCCATCATCAGGGAATTATTCAGAACAAAGAAGTACAAGGCCAACAGCTAATCTAGCTGTTATATGTGTTACACACACAATACCTGGATTAGCTGTTGGCCTTGTACTCCTTTGTTCTGAATAATTCCCTGGTGATGATATCCCGGTGCGGAAACATGTAGGATTTTTATATTTGATTCTGGATGTATTTTATTAAGTGCATAATTTGGTTGATATATTAATTACAGGAATACGCACGGTATGAATAACCTAAAATTTAATAGCCAAGTCAAGACAATGTCGATCATTTCTCTCAAGATAAAGATCAGAGCACTTGGCGGGATGAATTTCAAGGTTACACATTTTACGTTTTTGGCTGATAAGTCAGGATATTAGGGGACTTTTTTAAATTGAGGGTGATGATGATAGGAGCTATGCATAAGCTAGCCGTGTTCAAACACCCTGCCCCGCGGGCTTCCGTGATTGATGTGAACTATGTTGTCATAGTTTTTTTTGTTTTGTTTCTGCTGTGGCTGACTTAAAAATCAAGCCTGGTGGATGCATCAGAGACTGAATTTACTGAATGACTAGGAGGTAGGAGTTTTCAATGTTTGGTATTGGAAATGGAAGTGATTTATGAGATTTATGTAGAGCAAGAGGCAATGATGGCGAATCTGTGATTGATGGAGTCCTTGCGGGGTTTAGTTAGAGTTTTTCCACCCTTTTTTGTCGATTTGTTTAGGGATTTCTGCTTGTTTCTCTATGATCGAGTATGGGCAGCGAGCGACGAGGGGATTTATTTGTAGAATGCGTTATTATACTTTCATATGTCCATGCACCATCCTTTGTAATTACGCTGCCAAATTAAATACTGGATTGAGATAAAATGATAGAGTGGTCTCTGGTGAAAGCAGGATTAATCATACTTCATCTTCATTAAGTAACCTGAGTTTTTCCCCATTACCTGGGATATTGGAGTTATATAATTTATTATTAGAGTTTACTTATACTTCTAGTGTAAAATAAGGCCTAGTATTCCTACTGAACAATTAGAATCAAATCTTCCATTTCAATGTCTGTCGACGGAATTTTAAAATAATTAAAACTTAATGTTCCTTAAATGTGTTACTTTATTTCTTCAGAGATTTCTGTGAAGTGCTGAGGTTGTGTGTTAAGTGCTGATGAACGAAAGGCTTTATGATTTTAAATTGTGTTTGCGAATGAATATATTACAAAGCGGTCATATACGTAGATTGTTTAAGACAGCTTAGTAGCGTTTACCTGGAGAGAATAAGGGGAAATTCGAAGCACGCCAGTTAAGATTTTAACTTTATCTTTCAGTATTGGAAATCATGAACTTTCGAATACGAATCAGGGGTGCTAATCGCGAAAATGCGACTTTAATATCCCGTATTAGTCCTTACGTAATAAATTATTAGACCCTGTATTATAGCCTGTAATTATTTGTTTGTTTTCTGGGCACATCTGTCCCGTTACTCGTTATTATAATTATTTTAGTTAAATTTCTCCGTATTTTTCCATCTCATCTCTATTCTTGCCTGCGAATTGTCGCTGATTGTTTAGGTCATTAACGTGATAGCAGACTTCTACCACTTGCAAATAATGTGTTCATCACCTACGTCATATATTATAGGTACTATATGCGTTAATTTTTATTTGTCTTTGTCAGGGAAAGACGTCAATTACACACGTGTTCCCAACAAGATCACAAAGATACAAAGCACATTCCTTCTGCTTATATAATAGATTTCCCTAACTCTTTAAAGGCTGACGATGTGTCCTAAACATTCACCCCTTCTAGCGCTGAGGTTGCGCTCGAAAATCCAACCGTAAACCTCAATGCTCTTTGCAACTCGTGTGCGAAGATCGTGTTTTGTTCATCTGAGTCGATATTCACCTTCCTTTGGGGGGGCGGGGGTAGCAACATCCAAAATGCGGGCGAGCAATTCGTCTCATGTATCCAAATTTCTGTTTTAACTTCGCTCTTCATCCAACCCCACAAACAAAAATTATACGAATTAGGCCTAGAGAGCTGTATCTCGGTACGATTCAGAATTAGACACACGTACACATGGGCTTTTTCTTTCTCACAATAGCCAATATTATCATCTCCGACAATACTGAGTTTTCCTCCTGAATCACCATATATGTTTGAAGATTGGCAGCTGGAGACAGTTTATTCAGAGACATAAATATGCATTATGTACCAAAACATCAGTAGGCATTATTATGGCATTAACATCACGTTTTGATCAGAGTTCCTCAAAAAGAACCAAAATTAGTTTTTTCTCCGATCTGCCTGAAGAATATAAATTTTAAACGAGACAAAACTGAGATCATTTGGAGGTGACATGCTGTATGCGAAAGAATAGAGACAGAGCGAAACAAGTTGGCTATTACTAGTTATTTCAAACGAGTATGAAACAGTGAACGGTTTATTTTAAGAAGAGGAATTAAAATATTAATTCAGTGTCCTTACTTGTGCATCAAAAGGAACCTATGCAAATGTTACTTCTACAAGGATATACAATTTATCTTTTACCGGTTTTCGTTTTTTTTTGGGGGGGGGGGAGTATGAGAGAACGTAAACTTGGATTTCAGTATCGTGTAAAGCATGTTTCTAATATGAATGATACTGAATACTCCTAAACTGGCCCAACATTATTTAGTGAAAATCTAATATTCTTTAAATTCATCAAGCCAGTTGATTAGTTCCAGTTGTGAAGGGTTGGGACAGAACTGACCGTCCCATTTGGCATAAAATTTATGCATTTGGTACACATTTTCACCATCATCTGCACCAAAGAAACTGATTGTGATCAATTCGGATTTTGCAGGATATGTACAGCTATTGCAACCCTTCTTCATGGTATTATATTTCTTTCGCTCTGAACGTACATTTACGGTTAACGTAAAGTATTAAGCTTTGGAATCGCTACCGTATGGTGGTGTTCAGTTTACAGAGAGATTTGACGGCAAGGAATTAGCCCGCGGCAATGGCAGAAGTTAGAGTAAAGCTAACCGGAAACGCCCGAGATGTCTTAACTTTATTGTCTTCATGACTGGAGTTACCGCCGTAGTATACAGTGTGATAGCCAGCCATGAATATTCAAATCTGAGCTCAATAAATCAGCGGCCAACTCGGAAATGCTCTAGTCGCTTGGTTCGTTTGCACTTTACACTCAAAGGATTATGTGATCTACACGTTAATCTCATTGGTCACTATCCGACCCTCCATCTCTTGCTCATATAGCGTACCAAAGTTTCATTCATCTCCCTGTATTCCCGGTCGAAGTTACCATGTCATTACAGAACCATATGCCTGTCGGAACAGCAGGGTAGCCTAGCCCAGTATGTTTTTCTTCATATGTATTTGTACAGTCATTCTTCTGCCGTACCCATAAATTCAAATGACGGACTGATTTTGATAAAATATGGCGTTGATGATTTTTGCTAGAAATTATGAACAGTAATTGCCCTAATTTACTTCCTGAAGACATAAGTAGTATTGATTTATAAACCTGGCTTGCATGTCTGTACAAATTGTAATATTTGAGATGCACTAGAAAGGAAAGACCTTTCCAAGAATATCTTACTTTCAAGATGAATTGAAATAAACATGTTTGTATGTATGTTTTCATTAGGAGCTTTAAGAGATATGCTATAAATTTGTGTTAATTACAGAATTCGTCAGACATAGCTGTAATTGTAATTATCTTTACGGCTGATATTAAGCGCCTTGTGGTTGCGTGCAACCAATGTTTTCAAGTAATGAAGTATCCTAAATGAAACTCTTTGGCTAAAGCAACAATTTTATGTAAGACGAAAAGGGAAACTGGGAAAATTAGTATTCAGGTCTTCTGGCAAGGTACACCGTGTCGACTGGTAAATAATTACTGACGTTTCGGAAGATCTTATTGAACATAGAAGCACTAATCTCCTCCGAAACCGGTCACTATTTGCCATCCGGCACGGCCTAGTGTCACGTAAGGGTTGGATGTTTATCGGCACGGCTGTGAGAGCCTGAAGTCTTGCAAATGGGAGGCCGTTGGTAGCTAGGAATCTGTCTCGCGTTTGTGTACCAAAGTCCATGTCACAGGTCGTGTTGTTTGTATTGCTCAGGCTGAATAATTAAGTAGACGTTTGTACGTCTTTAGTGTACGGATCAGGAAAGTACAGCTTTAGTATTCCATAAACTTTTTCTTAGAAATTAGTTATTAATATAATTCGGAGCGTTGGTTGACGAGTGAATTTTCTATAGGATGTAGTTTTTCGCATACACGTTGACTGCTCTGCGTTGCCATAAAATGTACTAACACACTACTAGTTTCTGTAAGTACTGACGTATTCTAGTTGGAATCCTGTATGAGGAATTTTGTGTTTGAAACTGAACTGTGAGGAAGACGAAAGGG
Source organism: Coptotermes formosanus (assembly GCA_013340265.1). Classification (NCBI taxonomy): domain Eukaryota; kingdom Metazoa; phylum Arthropoda; class Insecta; order Blattodea; family Rhinotermitidae; genus Coptotermes; species Coptotermes formosanus. The sequence goes on along the minus strand of BLKM01007528.1, from coordinate 324,531 downwards.
CAAGGTTCCCAATTTTGCTTAAAAATGTTACGGCCTCCTAAAACTTACCGCTAAGAAAACAAACGCAAGTCCCCAAATAAGGAGAAAACAAGGCGCTACTGAACCAAACTGTTATAGTTGTTATTTTTCTTCAAAAATTTTAGTTCCTTCTGAGTGGTGGTTCAGGAAGTATAAATTAAAAAATGTAAGCATATACAGTGTTATACGCCGTTTGAGGTTCGTGGATGGTGAGGATTAAGAAAGTGCCTTTTGGGGTTGCAATGCTGTGAGTGTGTTTAGAGGTTAGATACGCTGGTGACGGAGTGTTCTTCCGAAAGGCCAGCAAACACTCACGGGGCTACAACTCAGAAGGCAACTGCCTTAAGAAGTGAACAGTTTTGTACTCTATTAAATAAAGACCGAAATAGATGACTTAACCTAAAGTGACCTACTGGCCGAATGAGGGAATAAGTGAACTAAGTAAGTAAGTAAGTAAGTAACCACACCCCCCCCCCCCCTCCGGAATGGGTCCGAAAATTATTACCGTGTTAACGAAATTCCTGCAGCTGGTCCTTATCATGAAGATTTAGATTCACTTTATTATAATTATGACGACATAAGCCACGTGACCGTCATATTAGGGGCTGCCATGATTTTCACGCTGTATTTAATGGGTTCCTTCCTTGATTGTTTTCTTATAATTAGAGCAAATGAAGCGTTGGTTTCGTCTATCGGAGTTCTGCTCCCTGTTTTTGCTATGATCTATTATATGCTCTATGATCAACTAGTTCTTTAGCCTCAGCGCGAGTTCACATAGAAAATTCTCTGTCTCATCTGAGAGACATTTTCCTGCCTCAGCCCCTATCTCACAGCAAGCACACTGTTTCACTTTAAGCCTCCGTCGTAACCATTGCAACAGGTGCGCAACTTACTCACAGAAGATATTTTATACAGAGGGGAACAGAGTCTACATCTTTTCCTTCTATAGGGATCATGGATTCTAAGCTCTTGAAATTAGTCTGTGCTAAGTGTCTGCGTCGCATTCCGGCCGCTTTGCCATTTTGGAAATAGCTCCTGGCATCCAGTAGGTAGAAGGCCAGGCTTGATGCCTTCAAAAGAGCCCTAATCCTCTAAAGAAACGAATACCCTTCCTGCGGGCAGCAAACAATAATTCCACTCATTCACTTCATGCATGTGGCCCTCAATTGTTAAAACCTGTATGCTGAGTGAATACCAGTGCTAATAATATAAGTGTATTCTGTTTGAAAGTAATAGGCCCGTAAGTTTCTAGAAATACATCACAAAAGCTATTTGACCTCTGTCACTAGGATGATGACCTTTCGTGTAAACGAAATGAAAATTCAGTTACAAAATCATAAGATCTTTAACGGATAATCGTAGGTGAGCCATCAATTTTGTAACAGGCCTATACACGTGCTTCCAATTATTGAACGGATAATCAATGTGTGGAATATAATTCCAATATTTACTGTTCTGTAAATTGTGTGATCATGAACCGTTAATGCATTATGATGGCATAAGTTATGCAGTGGTAGTTCCATGAGAAACTGCAGAATAACCGTTAGAAGCTCCATTGCTTTCTCTCTCTCATCTCAGTTCTCTTCACTCAGTAGTGTTAGTTAGAGACACTTCAGTTATTCAAATCTAAATTTGTCATGCATATAGAAATGTTAACGTGTTGTGATGGTTGGTTTATTTATACACTTTTTGTTTATCTGTTCGTATTATTGTATACGTTATGAGCACGGTGCATGTGTAAATTTGTGTACTACCACTTTGAATACGCAAGTAAATTACGTTATTATTATTATTATTGTTGTTATCATTGCCATTAATATTACGAATATTTATGCAGTGAGAAACTTCACACTTTGTGCTGTTCACATAATATCATTTGGGTCATATGGTCGATGAGAATTGCCCGTAGCACACGCAAGTAAGAAGATTGCTGACAAAATTTTAATCGAAAAACACGAAAGAAGAGGCATGTCAGGAAAACTGGGCATTCACAGGAGAGTAATTTTCAAACATACCTAAAAATGGGTTGTGGTCCAGATTTGTCGAGCTCAAAATTGATCCAACGATGAGATTTTTCGGATATATTAAAGAAACTTCGATTTTTAAAATGAAGAGAAATTTGTTGGTTAGCGCTGCAAATATTAAGATCTAGAAAAAATATTCTGGGCTGAGTCAAGAGCAGACACGACAACATGTTCACTCACAAGTTACGCTATACGTTTACTTAGAGCGAGACATTATTCAGGAAGGAGAAATGTAACAGCAGTAAAAATTATCTCCTTTCCACGCGGCTTGCGAATTGCGATGCAAATCCTTATTATTCGCATTAAGTAAGCCGATTCTAGTCCAGAAGCCAGGCAGCAGAACGCGCTGCAGCCGTTTCCCTCTGTACGGCGGGTAGGGAATTTTACAGGGTGAGAACCATCCTCATTAATCCCGGATTACAAATCCATTAAAATAAACATGTTACGCCACGGTTTGGCATAAATAATTCCTGACACATTACTATTTTTCCACGTATCGAGTCAAAATCATCTGCCATTTTCACTGAGCACTATGTGTCATACTCAGAGACAGTACTTTTACACGCAGAATAAAATAAAATAATGGGTACTTCTAATAAATCATGTACTATACTTAACAGCGCGCCTGTGACTTCATAATGGTTTGTGATATGCTATTAGGTTTGTTTTATTGACAGAAAGGGAAATTTTCGGTGATTCTCACCTGATGTTATTCAGATATTTATTTCACACATTTTATTATGCCGTCGAACCTTGTACAACGGTTGGTCAACTGCTTATTCTAAGTAATTCTGAATGACACGATTAGAAGTGTTGAATGTACCGTGTGGGGGGGGGGGGGGCGGATACCAGCGGGACGTATATCATGAACACAAGTTTCGTCAAGAAAAACTTACTCTAACAAATGAACAAACCGACTATCTACCTAAGTAACTAAGTAAAGAACAGACTAACTGACTAACGAACTAACTAACTGAGTCACAGTTTAACTCCATGCAGTCGAGTCACTCTTCAGACCATAATATTCGTTACGACACTGAAATAATTTTCTTCCTTTTATGAAATTTTGTGCTTCATGATTGTGTTCACAAGGCCTTAGCAGTGGAGGTTAAAGTATATTTTGCTTTTCTTAAGTGTGGGTTCTTAATTTTGAGCGCTATAAAAGTAATGAGTTTTCTTTATGGGGGTTCTGTTCCCCGCAGGAGCAAGACAATTCTCTCTTCACCAAGACGTTCAGACCTGCTCTGTAATTCACCCAGACCTGCTCTGTAGTTCACCCAGACCTGCTCTGTAGTTCATCCATCCACCTATTCAGTGAGTACTGGAGGTTATTACTGAGGTTAAAGCGGCCGTTGCGTGAAGCTGGCCGCTCACATCCATCTGGTGCCAAGTTAAGGGTGACTGGAGTCTATATGCCTTCGTAGCATGCACACAAAGCTGTATGTTACTTTTATTCACTACGAAGGTGATTAGCAACTAACTGCCCTGTGGTTGTTGATGTGCTGGAGCTGACAGAGATTCAAACTGCTGACGGTTTCTGTAGCCTTGGAGATATACAGTGACTGCTAGAGAATTGAAAAGGGCAAGAACGGGGAGCGATATTCCTTAAATTGTCCAATAAAGTTCCTTATGTTACAGGCATATATCATGATAGAACACATGGGGCTAGGGAGATTGTCCGAACTAACGCGACGTACATAAAACCTTTCAGTACCCTATTTCAACAGGAAACTAAATTTACAGAGGAACGCAAGCAGACATTCCCAAAGCTGGCCAGACTGGGGGGAGATGTGAGGTTCATGTGGTTCTGACGACCAATTTGGAAGCAAATTCCTCCATGCTAGTCTATCTGATCCTCGCTCAATGTAGGCCAACCTAGTTAGTGCTGTTCATACATAATTTTGTGTAGGGGTCTGTGTCACACTCTACTTGTGAGGAATATGTAATACGTGAAATAATTTCTTACATCTGTGACAAGTATGTTATTTTATACGTATGTCGCGAGTTTAACCGAAATTTGTGATGTAGTGGCTGTCGTTTTCAGGAGGTTCCAGTCGGCGTCTCGGATAAGCTGATTGAAGTTATTCGCTGTTTGATTTATAAACTCCAGAAAAATCACAGAACTGTACCATATAACGAGTCGCGGACGCTGGCGTACATATTAACCTTCGTTCATATTTAACAGTTTGTACATCATTTTATATTATACAACCTGTGCAAACGTGTGTTAAATGAGTGTGTAATTGATGGTACTGAGTTCGGAAAGAAAATCCGCAAAGGGCATATAGTTCTTTGTAAGTTTAATCAAACATTAGTTTGGTTTTCTAGTCCGTTAGCGTGTATTTATAACAGAATTTCCGAATAGACTTGCAATAAATCGAAGAATATTCGCTGGAGTCAAGTAATCTGTTTTATTCCCAAAGCCGTAAATAAAATTGACCTGTGGGTACTTAGAAGCCTGAGAGAGAATACTACTCAAAATTCACTGCTGTATATTACCAATAGCCCTAATGCAGAAATTTATCTTTTGTTTGTGTACATGTTTCCGCTTCTAAGCCATGTAAAAGTTGTACATATTGTGAATAAAATGAAGCTTCTTTATGTAAGAGGTCGCGTTACAAATCACAGTACAAATTGTTATATGATGAAAACCGAGGCGCGTAGGAAAAGAAAGAAGTACGTTCATAAATAAGTGTTGGTCGTAATTTATTGTGATAAATTACATTTTTAAACCACCACGGAAACATACTCAGTTCAGACTGTAAGTGAGATGAACTGGTTGGTAAGTGCCGAAATCTGTATAATTGGGGAAAAGATTAAATTTCTACTTCCCATCACTGTAGTAAAGAGAAAAGTTCAACCACCTCTCTTCGTAATTGGTTATTGCAGGCCCAACGATGTATGATATTTACGTGCAGGTTCTGTGTAGGAATTACTTATTCATTCTTCAATATGTACTTCTTTTTGTATATGCGGTTTATTTAACGGCATTTCGAGCAACTAAGATTTTGTTGCCTCCAGTAACATGATAAATAGGAAATAATGAGCTGAATGAAATGGCGAAGGTGGCCTGTATTAAGATATGTCATACTATCTAACATTTGTCGGGAAGGACTGAGAGAAAACATGACAAACCTCAGATAGTATACTAGTTCTTCGTGAACAAGATCTGAAACACGGAACTCCTGGTTCTGTGGACGTGTTGCTCACTCATCCGTGACCTGCGATAGAACAAATGAAACGCCACCTCACTTCACTGCGTGTTTTCTCCTGCCCTGCGCGTCCGTATAAATTAAGCAAGTAAAATGCTCTTTATTTCCCGTCCATATAGAATAATTTAGAATGTAACAGTATAGATTTATCTTGAATAAAGGGGGATAGATTTCATCCTTGGCTTTCGGTAAAATTGATGCTACAGTAAGGAAGCTTTATGAATAGAAATGAACAGTTACACGATTAGATAAGCTGTGCTGGCCTTATATAAATGGATCATAATTTTTAGATATTTGGAAAAGACTCGAGAGCGGAATATCAATAATAGGATGGGTTCGATTCTATCTCGAGAGTTGAAAGAATTAGAGTCCCGAATATTAAATTAGTTGATTTAAAAGCTGAATTATGTGAAGCATTCTACGTGACGGAAATAGGATTCGCAAAAAACTTTCTCTTTCTGTTACTTATTCGTTCTGTGTACTTTTGAATACATCCTACTCCTTCCTGTGATTTTGATAAGCTCAATTCAGTGTATTCGCTTCCCACGTAACAAGGTATTGGCGTAGCTGGTGACTTTTCTTACGAATGTCATAACTCGGGCGTACAGGTTCTATATTAATGTCATCTTGGATGCTATCTAAAAGGATTGCCTTTCTCCATAAATGTTAATATTCCACTTACCAAGTTTTGAGTGTGGATTGACAGTTATTTTACCGTTTACTCTGTCTGGCTACAAGGTATCCTAGATGTAAAAAGTATATAAATCATTAATTCATTTTTTAATTCTTCAACAATTTATTGATTAGAGTAAATTGTTTGTGCTAGTAAGGACTATATTAACAGGGATCTTAAAGAAATATGGCGAGACAGTGCAAAATGGATTCATGTGGTAAAAGATGCCGACCCTCCTCTTTGCAGATATTTAACTATGTTGAGGTATCGCCGAATATCTTATTGGCCTCAGTCCTTTCCGAGCCTGAGTTTTATTTCGAAAGCGTATGGAAAGCCTAACAGGAGGGATTTTTTATGTTAGTACCTTTTCACACCGTGGGTACGATTGCGTTCAACTGAAGACAATTTAAACCTGAGACATTTGTGTGCAGAATTCCGAATGAAGGCTCGTCTGGCACTGGATCGCACTTAGTTTTGACTTAAAAACCCAAAAAGATGTGATAGCAATAACTTTACTTTTTGGTAAAATATTCCCACGAAGAATACCCGTGCTGATTCGAACCCTCCGTGCCGTCAGCGTGACCACTGTCATGAACATATGCGTTTAAATGCAGGCAAGTAACGGACAAGTGAAAAATGATAAAGGTGGTGACAGGCAAAGAGAGAGGAAAAGATGGTAGTGTTAATAATAATAATAACAACAATGTTTATGCTGGTGATAATAATAATAATAATGACAGTAATAGACAGCAATTTCAAGAGATAGAAATGTGGATAAGAAAGAAGTCGAAAAGATGTCAAAAAATATAAAAAGACATTACAATAGAAATTCAGCATCTGCCTACAGTAGAAAAAACGATACTAGTAAAGACATGGGCGACTCTAACCATCTCAAAATATTCAGAAAAGATCTGAACACCGTAACTGGAAAGCAATTCATCAAGGAACTACAGAAAACAGCAATACTGGGCATTGCACACATACTTCGGAAAGTACTAATGTAAGGGTACGAAACGTTAAACGTGGTACACAATATTACAGGTAGCATGCATTATAACCACAGAATAGCGGTAACATTGTATTACCCTAAATATGTTTGTTCTTGGTATATAATTGTAAACACTATGAATAAAGGTGATATTTGAAAGCTCTAAAACAGTGTAAACCTATCACGTAATTTAAGACTAAACTATTCGACAATCTCTACCACGTTACAAGTCGAATAATGGTTTTGTTAGGCAATGAAAGTATCGACGCCAATGAACGCCACATAATAACAAAGCAAAGAAAAGGTCCCATCCGTGAAAGGAACGTGTGTGTAAGGCATTTCCGAATTGGGACAACGTCAGCTTATGACTCTATGCTCAGAATGGACTCTATCTTAAGTCCGCGAGCGAATGGACAGGCAAAGAATATCTTCCCTGTCAGTGATCTGACCATGGGAAGGCCCAGAATCTGAATCAAGCAAGCTTGCTCATGACGAAGAATTTCAGTTAAAAATTTAGGTGTATAAATGGATTTTAATTGATAGAGGTATTCACTGTAGTGTTGACACCAGAAGCCTGAATGGATGGCAAAATAATGTCGTGACGCTTATTCGTAGAATTTTAGCCTGATTGAGTCTTCTTTTATTCATCAACACTTTTCAAACTGCAGAGATTGTAAAGCTTTGTTAGGTAAATGCTTTATATGTGATACATGTAAACATGAAAGGATGTGAAAGGAAGCTGTCGTGACCTCTTTCGATATCTCGGAGGAGAAACAAGAAAGTATTTCAAAATTTAGAGAACCGGCTGTTTGTCAGTACTAGAACTCAGGACCTGCCAGATATGAGGCTGGGCTGCTCCTTAGTTAAAAAACAGCTTGACTCTTTTAGTCCGATTCGTCATCGGACCGATACCTGATTAGAATAAATAACTACACTTGCCCTTTAAATGCGAGTAAGAAGGAAAGGGAAAATTTAACCTGTGTTCACATCTGGTTCAAAGAAGTTTTCCAAGGGGCTTGCAAGTACAGCTTTACCCATTCTGTACCTCCACATTATACTGAATTGACCGGTCCAATTTACACGCCTCTGGATTTATCTCTGAGTATAAAAACCCTGCTGCCATTTTGATATAAGGAAATTCTCGACAGTGTCTGTTAAATAAAGTCCCAGCTTTGCCTAAACTCTGACACCGGTAATCCTGCCTACTTATCCTTATCCTAGTGACAAGTGCGCTATGCATAAAATTCTGCTTTGGTTCAAAATTGCTAACTTTAATTCCTAAAGTATAAAGTAGGCATTTTGCGTTGCCACACCTGTTGGCCTGTCGTGGGTAAGTACTCGTAAAGCACAATGTATGGGAAATTCCTAAGTACTTCAAACTTACAAAAGAAAATTTTTCCAGATATTCCTCTGTGCTTGATTTTAGGCCTCCGCCGCCGTGTAAAAGAGGGCTTCACTCTTCTGGGATGTCACGCAGCGTTTATTGTTAGTTACCGACGTTTCGGGACAGCCTGTCTTAACCATCTTCAAGCGTCAAGCAGTCTTCTGTGACTACTTTACCCTTGAACATGAGATCGATAAGTTGTCCCGACTGCTTGACCCCTGAAGGTGGAACAGATGGGCTGTTCGGAAACGTCGGTGACTACCAACCAACGCTGCATAACATTCCAGAGGGGCGAAGACCTCAAGCCATTAGATGTTATATCCTATCATAAAATTTACAGTAATTTTTATGACGCAGAATTTGTGACCGATGTACCAAAAGCATTATATAAATTCAGTTTTTCGAAATTTCACACTTGTGAGGTTAATAATATCTAAATATTAGTCTCCAGTATTATTGGTGGCCGATATATTTTTGTGTGGTAGGGTTAACTTACAAAGGTTGTGCCTTAAATACAACGTTTCTAAACATTGTGGGTGCATTAAGAGGACTCGGCACTGCCGTGTAATTTAAATTCACAACCTCCGGATGTTATTAAGTAGTCTCTTGAGAACCGAGACCACGTCATTTCCGTTTCAACTGTAGAGACTGCCAAACTTCTCTTCAACAAAATCTTTGGAACGTCGAAATAATAGTGATGCCTAGGTTAGTGGCGGAAACATTCCTTCCTCAACAAGGTGTCGCTGAGGAAATCACTTAGCAGTTCTTTTTACAGTTTCAATACACCCTCCCTGCCTCCCTCCCTACCTGCCCAATCCTCACACCTTTGAGACCTATTAGTATGTGTGTATTGACAGGAAACGGCAGAAGACACTTTTAATGTACAGGCGTAGAACAGAGTGTAATATTCAAAATTATCTTGTAGAAGGTGTGAATCTCCGGTCAAGCATCGGTAAAAACCGTTGTGTATCGTTGGTTTACAAAAAGAAACACACTGACTGCCTGTTCAAGCCTTATTCGTCCAATGTTCAGTTAAATTCGACAGGGACTGTACCAGACTGTACCAGATCGAATGTCGAGCTCAAATCAACACGTTATGTTACCGTATTTTATGTTGCTTGCCCATAGCTCCCGCTATATAGCCTCTGATTTTTAACTACGAAATTAAGAGATTTTATGGAAAATTGATTTGGACCAAGCTCTTGGAATTTACAAGGAGGATTTGCAACGAAAAGAGGTAACCAACAAAGCATGTAAGTAATTACTTGCTTGAATATACCTAACTATCTCCATAGTGCGAGGGAAATGTGATAATTGCTCCGCTGTCATTAAACTTCATTCCTATTTAGAATTCGAAATTATTCTCCGCTCACGAGTCCTCGCCTCGGGCCTTGTCGTGGCTGACATAACTCCTGGTCCGTCTCTACTTGCCTCACGTTACATTTCAATGCTTTCCACGCTTGTGTATTCCAAGCGGTCTTTCCTCTTTGGTTTTCTGACTGAAGTTTTGTATTTTTTCTTATTTGCTTGCACTCAACAGCAACGGGCGAATTTATCCCCCGCTGAATGTCGACAAACTAAAGAAAGGCCCTATACGTAATATCAGTTCCACCGACCGAGCACTACTCCGTTTAACGAATCTATTTTGACTGCAGACATTATGTAGTGCACGGATATGGCAATCTACATGTTGAATCCGAGGAATTTGTTAGGAATTCATGATTAATTTCAACATACTCTCCAGTCTTTTATTTGTGAAGAAAAACCTGTTTCGATTTTAGGCCTGCCTGTACTGGAATCACGGCGAGTGTTTCCTGGAAAGAATTAAAACTATGTATCTTACAATAAACTCTCTATATGAGATACATATCAATTAATCATACTATTATCATCGACAGCTTTTGTCGATGTTGTGTCGCAGGGAAAAGCCTCTCCACTTGGTTTGTCAGATACACAAGCGGTGCTGTGTTATGAGGGGTGTCACAACACCACGTAACGGTTAAGCCAAGTCGAAGAGTACAAAAGTATTCTAGGAAATCCTGAGATGATGGTGAGGTCTGTGACCAGCAGCGAGTTTCCTAGCCTGCTATGCGACCGGTCAGACCATCGGGTTACGAGCAGGACCATACGTCAAAACACCCTTGTACTCTCACAGTCTGACACTGACCCTTATACAGCAGGTGTACTGATGGCAAGACCATAACTTAAAAGTTACGTATTTTCAAGAACAGGTATACCGTTGTGAAAGTATTGCCACTTGTTTCAGTAATGTGAATAGTGAAGTTTTCCTACTCTTAGGGAATATGAGTCGTTTGCTTATAATTGGGTGTATAATTGATTATCATCTTCCATCACGAGATATGTGCTAATAGACCTGTTTCGGCCTCGTCTAATAATCTCTTCGGTCGTCGTCGTCGTCGTCGTCGTTCTCGTCCGTTTGGTTTATAATAAATATTAGTAATAAAACATAAGTAAGAAACATATACACAACTATAACACGATTACTACACATGTTGTACTCATTTGTCATGTAAAAACCCCCTTTAAAATTCGTTGCCTTTAGCAGAGGCGGACAGTTGAGGTGATGGATTCTGGTAGCAGAACGACTGAAGAACGTGATGACACAGTGTTCTGATAAACTCTATGGAAAAAGAGTCCCTTTTGAGAAACTAACATTTTCTCATCTAGTACAGACGTTTCGTGGAAACCGAAGGTTTATTCTGGTGGTCGAAAGAGTTCGTCACTTGTCCCTATCCTAAGCCAGCGGAATCAGGTTACGTCCTCCCATCCTGTTTCTTGAAGATTCCTTAGTACCATCTTCCCTTCTTTTCTTCAGTTTTTCCCATCAACGCTTTGCATTTATTTCCCTTTCCCTTCAAACGTGCCATGTACCCCCGCTAAAGACATAACACCAATTTACTTACAAATTCCAATTATGTATAGATACACCTACTACCACATTTCTTCTCTAGTTTAACATAAACACACCATCCCTTCGCATCTGCATTTTCCTCCTGGCCCCTACACAGAAAATAGTCTCTCACATGTTCAAGAATGCCCCTCGTAAGGAAACAAGAGTTAATTGCCGTGTTAATAAAGTGTAAGATTGTATCCAGTATACACACTGACCTGTAATTTCCTTAGGATCCCTGTTAATAAATGTTCTGCTATCCATGCTTAGGTCAACAAAGTGGTTCTCCTTCGCTTACGTCTTTCTGTCAAATCGGCCTAGGAGGCCCTCTGTGACATTTCGTAACATGGTAATTTTGTGCTTAGATTTTCTAACCTAATCTCCACCCTGTCAATTTGTGAAAGACGATTCTTTATCGGCCATCTTCAGCTTCGTATTCAACACATTTTTCGCTGCCTTCCATACCTGCAGCATGTGCCTGCTCTCTGCCAATTAAAAGACCTGAGTTTCATTTATTCGCTTTAAATGTACTACGTTTGATCGCTCAGCGTTAGGATCGTGGACTTCAATCCCACTCGAGGCATCAGCGTATGTGAGTGTTTGTTTTGGGGTTTCGTTCCCTTCTGTCAGCAGGGAGCTTGCGCTGGATCTAACCCATTTTCCATGTGTCAGCCAAATGTCTGACACTTTCACAGTTTCAGAAGTTAATCCTGAACAGGAACTGGCCAGAAGGAGAATTATTAAAAGGTGATAAATAAGGTTTATATTGATTTAAAATATTGATTACTTTTAATATTTTGGCAGTTAATCCTAAATCACCAGTACAGGCAATAGCGCAGTAACCTAATCTTTAAAATGAAACATATAGGCGTTTGATTGACGACAGTTTATCCTAAGACAAGGGCGATCTTCTCTGCTGTTGCCTTGAATCCTAAATTACTCGATAGTTTCAGGATAGAACTGTACTACAGCTGGCCAGAAATGATGTTAAAGTAGGGGATCCTCATGATCTACACAGGTTGGCCCCACATATCTGCATCTACTTTGATGCTCTGGCTGTATAATGGCAATTTTCACATCCATAAATTAAAGCTTGTAATTTCAAATGGAATGGGGAATTAATATATTGCGGTGAAGAGGCCAGTCTTTTGTAGAAGCTTTTTGATTCTCAAGGCAAATTGAATAAAGATTATTATTTGTTCAAGGATTTTAGAGGGGCCGAACGCGGCATGTACACACATGCTATACTGATAGTAGTTTGGCAGCTGGACGAGACGTAGACACCCCTCAGGTGCGTCAGTCCGTATTTCATCCCATATCCGGAATTTACTGAAGCTTGCAGTTCTTTGTATTGGGAAGTCCCGGTTTCAAATATCAGTTCTGTATTGTGCCGCATTGTAGTTTGCGTTAGTAGTTTCTTTCATTCCTTCAGACAAACCCAGGAATATTATCTCCAATTATCCCAGAACCGCTTCGCGCAATTTTCTGTCCAAGGAACTCTGTACTGATTATCACATAGTATAATCACATGTGCTCTAATTGTTTAAGGCGCCGTTAAATAAGGAATAAGTAAAAAACAGACGTATGCGAGTGACTTCCGCTATGCACAGATATTTTCAGCATTATTGCTACATTGACAATCACGGACTGTAATTAGTCACATTGTCATATTTGAAGACAGAACGCATGTTCACTTTAGAACTATGAGGATATTTTAAATACAGATAAATTATGGATGGAAATTGCACTTGTTCATTTTACCGAAATTTTTGGAAAATCAAGAGAATATTCAGATAGTCTAGAAAGTAATGTTTAACATATGCGACCTCTACGAACACTACAACATACACACTGTGCGGCCCTTTTGATGTAGCTGTTTTGCATCTCCACTGCCTTGCACACAACGGACGACTGTGAAGATGCCTTACTCTCAGGGAAGGCCATACGAAAGAAACACATCAACATAAAGGCAAGTAAAAATTGACTTTGATGCTGGGTAGCGTCGAAGCGCATTTGTGTCCAATAAATTATTGAAAATGCAAGACAATGGACAAGGATTATAGTGTACATCTAGAAAACACTATGTCACAGATGCTTGAGTCCTCTTCTTAATATTCTTGGGTATGGATATCTTTTGTTGACAGAAGTCTTTCCTGTTATCGGACTGGACATCAATAAATTTGGAAATTGTCCGAAACTTGTATATATATATATATATATATATATCGTGAAAATAAAAATGAAACCCAAATCAAGGACAAGAACACAGACATCGGAAACAAAATTTTCAACGCACTAGTAAAATAATAAATTACATCGATGGCATCGTAACACCAAACGACGCATAGATAGCAGTCGGTGCACATTCGTGCAAGGAATCCAGCGCCTCATAAACAGTAGGGGAATTCAACTTAATTAACCACCAATCCAAAAGAAGTAAGTAGTTTACGAACCTGAAGAAACTGTAGTAATTTTGATACCTAAATAGCCAAACATCCGCTACAACACAATAAATACTTGCAAGAAATTGTGACGAACACGGATAAACAGGCAGAAACGTAAACAAAGGCAACAAGGCTACGTAGAATATACTGTGCCATCGATTTTATACTGCATATTTTCCTAACACACCGAAATATAGAAGCATAGGCAAATCCTCTTTTAATCATATTTTAATTTTTTAATCGTTCTAGTTATTATCAAAACAAATTTCACGGAGCAACATTTATTGCTTTAATTGGATAAATTTGAGATCTCAATTTTTAAAACCTTTTAATACTATTTTTACAGTAATATCATGAATTTTATATAATTGGCCTGAAGAGGACCAAATTGTGTCAGAATATGTTGCCGTAAAAAAGTACATATCATAAACTAGTTGTGTTTGACTGTGTTTAATTCCTTCACCTTTAAATTTCCCTGTTAAAGGAAGTGTTATACATAAATACTATAAAATCCCTGTCAATTAAGTATCCTTAACACTTTCATGGTAATGCATATCAAGTATTAAATGTACTTTCTTAGATAAATGTGTTTCAAATACTAAGGTGATTGTTTACAAATCCGTTGACTTTCAGCTCTCTCAAACATTTTACTACTCGTTGTGAAGAAACATATAGGCCTGTTAATAATCTGAGAGAGAATATCCGAAATATTTGCTGCACATGTACTTTGGTACTTATAAGACTCCTTGTTTTTTATTTTTCAAAGAATCGTAACTTTTTTAGATTCAGAGGCTCATCCTGCCCGATTAATTGAGAAAGAGCGAGAATGCCGTATTCTACAGTTGAATAACTTGAATACATTTCTGTTGAAAGGTAATATATTCTGAACAAATGTTGTGGAGACAAGTTTAAAGGCAGAGTTTACGGCCAAACTAATTCTCTCCTTAAGTCTAAGGTTTTGAAGGTGATAAAACAAAAGGATGCTGTTGGAACGTCACATAACACGATACTATTTGTTGAAAATTTACATCGAAGTTCCTTGCACAAATTTTTCGGTATATCTCATATGTCTTATGCATCGGTGCAAGAGAAGTTCTCTGTTATATATGAGCATAAATACCTACTTTTTGGTCATGCTTCTGGCAAACAAAAGGCTAGTTTATTAATCAAATAGGCTATTTATTTAAATATGGAAGCATTTATTTTATCGTATGTTACACAAAGTATTAACGATACATCCAAATAAGTCTAATGGCAATAAGAGACAAAATGCGCCTGAATTTGCGTAATTCCCTGTCTTGTTACAACTCATTACCTTCTCTCGAAAAGCATATTCCGAGGCCTCCAGCAAACTGGCGTTATTCAAGCCAATCCATTTTTATCATATCCGCTGCTTTCTCGCCAATCATAATAGTTGTTGCATAAGTTGGTGTACTGATAATTAGAGGCATTATGGACGCATCCGCGACCCTAATCCGTTTTACACCGTGAACTCTCAGTTTTGGATCAACAACAGCTTCTGGATCTGAACTGGGTCCCATCTTGCATGTGCCTACGGCATGAAAACCTGTTCCACCAATGTTCCTCAGCATGCATTCCCAATATGACTTGGTGTCGAACACTAATTCTTGACAGGAATTCACGATCAGTTTTTCCCTCCTTGCATCACGACCTTTCATTACATCAGTCTCCATTATTCTAGTTGTTGCATTGATACCTTCCAACATTGTGTCCACATCCTGTGTACTTGTCAAGTAGCCCGCATATATTTTAGGGTAATCTGAAGGACTTGACGAACGGAGTTGTATCTTACCCTTACTACTTGGCCGACAAAGTAGTGGAATCGACATAACAACATCACCCTCTTTTGACATTTCCTGTAATGAAAGGATTGTCTCTTTCGTTAGACCTAACGCGTCACCAAACATGGCAGCCGCGTCTGTGTTGTTTGCTGGAATAACGAAAAACATAATCTGAATATCTGGTCTACTACCGAGGGCGAATTTCGTCTTAATGAAACCAGAGACAGTAGCTCCAGGATCAGTAAGTGCTCCGGTTCTTCGAGTTAAATACTCATATGACGCATCAAGGAAAGATAATGGGTTTGACTGAAGATTTTCAGGCTTCCTTATGCTGTGTAACGATCCAGGAAACAGAAAATGATCTTGAAGATTCTCACCAACTTTCAAGTCCTTGATAACTTTAATACCGAATTCCTTCAGATGCGCCTCTGGACCAATGCCAGATAACATAAGCAGATGTGGAGAATTAATAGTTCCTGCTGACAAGATTACTTCTTTCTTAATTTGAACCTGGTGAAGTCTGTCATCAGGTGACTTGAATTCAACAATTTTGGCGTCTTTGGAAATAGGATCGATTATGATCCTGGTTACTTCGGACTTTTTAAGAACATGAAGATTTTTCCGATTTTTGGCTGGTCCGAGGTAAGCTTTGGCAGCATTGCACCTTGTACCGTTTATAATTGTAACGTGCAAAAGTGCAAATCCTAACTGACTTGGACCGTTGATATCATCCAGTTCATTATATCCTGCCTCTTTCGCTGCGCTTAGAAGGGCCCGTGCAAGGTTCGGGCTTTCGGTTCTTTGGACAGTTAAAGGACCGCCTGAGCCGTGATAAAACATTTGCAGGTCTTTTTCATTCGCTGTGGGCCTGAAATCTTCTGATTTCTTGAAGTATTTCAGAACTTCGTCGTAACTCCATCCGTCATTTCCCGCTGCAGCCCATTCGTCAAAATCGCCTTTCATTCCTCGAAAGTAGAGCATGCCGTTCATTGCACTAGACCCCCCTAGAGCTCTTCCCCTGGGCCAATTGTTCCGTTGATGTCGTAAGCCTTGGCCAGCTCCTTCTTGTGGTTCTGTCCTGAATTGCCAGTCCATGTCAGATTTGTGAAGGGAAATAGACATTGCAGGAATGTCTGAGGCCAGAGGTGGATTATCACCTGCTTCTATAAGAAGGACGTTCCATCCCGGCACCTCGCTGAGTCTGCTTGCCACAACGGACCCAGCAGTGCCACCTCCGACCACGATGAAGTCGTATTCGTCCAGCAGGTGAGAACTGGCATCCGCAGGGTACTGCTCAGGGTTCCCTAGTTCACGTGCTGACAAGAGGAGTGTTGTAATGAGGCTGGCAAAAAACATTTCTCCTGCACTGGATATACCGGAACTTGGGCAGGAGGCCGACGACGTCCAGAGGTTAGAGCTAGTGCAAGATCCCTCCATTCTCTGCAAATCGGAAGAACGGGAATTATAGAAATATAAATTTTCTGTTTTTTACGGCTGATGTTGCGCATATTATGTAGCCTTCTGTGTTCTCAGACCGTGTATTATAGTTTGTTCTGACATATCTGATGAGCGTGCTGCCTCCATATTCACGGTGGTCGAATTGGGTTCAGCTCAAAACTGATGTGCTTCGAAGGAAAAAATTTCACACTGCGAATAATTTGACTATTTAACTGAACCATATTTAGTCACTCTGAAATGGGGGCAGTATGTTTCTTGAAAATGTAGGAATACATTTACACTACGTGGTGTAAGAACCGAGAAGATCATTATTTAAAAATTCGTAGAAATTTCCCGTTAGTGTGGTTTCGATATTCGAGATCTATTTTATCGCGACTCTTATTTTTATTTTTCAGCTGTTCGTAGTCGGGAATTCCGACCGTAAGCATGTATGGATGAAGCCGATAAAGACAGAATATAAAAAGATAAGGATATAAGAATGTAAAGATAAAATAAAATGTTCTTCAAAAACGAAAATGGGTCTAACAAAATAAAAGCCAATATTCTATACAATAAATTGTTTTAAGGTGTGACATCTGACCACACCGAACTGATAGGTGATATAAGGTTACGTTTTACTTTTATTTTTATAGTGATTGGCCTTGATGGTTTTATTAAACAGTCGGAACGCGCTGCTATTTACTGTAAACAAAAAAGAACGTTTTTAACAACGTATTTGTTGTCGAGTGAACAAAAAGTACATTTGGTTTCATATTATAAAACACAAGGGTATGCAACACACAAAGGTTTTAGGAATTTAATGATCTGTACTCATCACCAAATATAGTCCGGGTGATCAAATCGAGAATAATGAGATGAGCCGAGCATGTAGCACGTATGTGGAAAGGAGAGGTGTATACAGGATTTTGGTAGGGAGACCTGAGTGAAGGAGACCACTTGGGAGACCAAGGCGTAGATAGGATGATAATATTAAAATGGATCTTCAAGACGTGGGATGGGGCATGGACTAGATTGAGCTGGCTAAGGATAGGGACAGATGGCAGGCTGATGTAAATACGGTGATGAACCTTAGGGTTCCATAAAATGCGGGGAATTTCTTGACTAGCTGAGGACTTGTTATCTTCTCAAGAAGGACTCTGCTCCATGGAGTTATTTAGTTAATATGCCAAAATCCTATCGCATGTGAAGTTAAACCTTACACTTAATCTAACAGAATCGAAATATCTTCATTTTGCTTATTATTTATCTAGTTCTGTGGGAAATATTTTGTCGAATATACAGGGATGTGTTGTTGTTTGCTGGGGCCAGACAGCGGCTAGCATTCTGTTAGGATCACTAACCTGCCTTCAGGCGTGCATTTGTGCGATCCTGTTAAACAGACATGTGTAAAATACTGCATTCAACCTCAGAAACTATTTGCGTAAGTTTACGTAAAATGCAAAACCAGTATTAACATACAGGCCTATAATTTGATATTTCAATTTATTTGGCAGTTGGCGCCGAGATATGTATTTATCCAAACATAACTGCTATTTTTATTCTCCTTTGATATATAGTTCATTTGCATTGCATAACCCGTAGAAACAAATATCTCCGAAAATGTCGAAGTCTAAATACATGTATGGGCTAATGTAAAGATATATCTGGGCTGAATACTCGCAAGTTGGGGTCTTTAGAGAGTTCTAGACGCGATGTCGAAATTTCGCCCTCTTCAGGTTTCGTATGAGACTTACATTTTAATTTATTTGTCTTACTCGCCTGGCCAGCAATGCATGAGTCTCCACTTTTGACTAAACTTTTAATTCTTTTTAAATGACTGTCTTAATACGTGCTAACGGAATGCAACTTTTAGAACAGAAGTGAAAATAAATTCCATTCTTCAAAAATGAGAAACTGAAGTAGTCTCTGGAAGGAAAGACTTGGTTGTACAACACCTTAAAATTTAGTACCAGTTAATACTGCCGAGTCGGAATTTTGCAGTCACTGGAGCGTGACTTAGAAATAGCTCGTATTCTTGGGTGTCGAATTCAGAACAGCCAAAAGTTAGAAAGGGGCAACGGACCGAGAAAATATATGGCGGCGGTCTGTTCAGGACCTATGCTGATGGCTGGTCGTGTGTGAACTTGCAGTAGAGGATGAGAAGTGGAGCACATAAAGAAGGAGTATGAGCTTACGATGTAGATTCCAGGTAAGAAGCCTAGTGTAATCCAAAGAATCGTTACGGTGCAGTTCATTTTGATACTGCTTCCCAATCAGTGCTGTTATCAACACAGCAACCCCCACACTAATACAAATAAACCGAAATATCAATTATAAAGTCCATATTTGCTTTTATGGCGCCACCGGCGTTAACGCCAATGTAAACCCAACGAAACAGAATCTCTGAAGCAGTAATCGAAATTGAAAGCCACGCACCACCTCGCATCTTCACAATGTACACGACTAGCACAGCAGGCCTCTTTGATTTCGGGGATGCTCTACCCGCTGAACCAAATGCCAAAAAATTATCCGTAGAACATCTTTGGAATGGAAAAATATTATGCAATGGTATACAACAAGAATCACTTTACTTTTACACCTACCTAAGTTATAAATTATATTAACTTTAGTACCATTATTTTATCTCCTGTTTCCTTCAGGGATTTTTTTCAATCTTTCTTTTCTTGTTTTTTTTTTTCCATGTTGCAACAGCCCTTAATGGGCAAGGGCGTCCTAATTGTCTAGGCTTCACGATCATACTCAGACACACGACACTCCATAGGACTTCTCTGGACGAGTGAGCAGCACGATGCAGAGGCCTTTACCTGACAAAACAAAGTACCCGCAAGAGACAGACATCCATGCCCCTGGCGGGATTCGAACCCGCAGTCCCAGTAAGCGAGCGGCCCCAGACACATGCCTTAGGCGGCGAGCCCACTGGGGTCGGCCTTTTTCTGTCTTTACGGAGATAAAATTTCCCAAAATCACCTTTTTTACTTAGGAAACCAAATATTAAATTCAAATTATTCAGAATTCCATCCAAAGTAAGTACATATAATTCATTCTTTCATTATCTTGTCTGTCTCACGACAGGCCCATGGCCTTCCAAAGCGAGCTGTCCACAGAGAGTGCTTCCGCTTTCAATATGTTTCTATATATATTCAGCCTAAACGTCCCTATCTAAACTTCACTTAAATAACCTCATTGTTACTGATACTGTAATGAGTTCCCCTTAGGGTTCTGAAGAAGATAATTCTCAGATATCATCCTTTCAAATCACACAATCTAAAAAAGCGCCTAAAATTAATTATTTTTACTTAGACACGTCTTTAACCTACATCACACACAGCTGTATTATACTGCCTTTATTTGTGTATGTTTTAAATGTATATAGGCCTATAATACACTTTACCTTAGACCACATATTTTATTCCGTTTTTCTGTATGAATTTATTTTAAAGTTTGGGATCTGTTACCACTTTCTACAGTTGTACGTCAACACTTTTTGTTTTTTTTACAGCCCTGTAATGGCTATTCATACAGCCGAAACATGTAGCTGTCGATGTTGTTTACATTATACACTGTTGCGACGGATTACCTGTTGGATTTTTTAAAATTTAAAATTACACAAGTAGCTATAAATAAAGACACAGTTGCACCTAAATAATGCGTCACTGCCTAATCATTTTGCGGTGACAGTAAATACAAATTAAGTACACAGCTTTAGGTAAATAAATGGACAAATAAATAAAATACATGGGGCGGACTCTCTCTTGAAAGCCGTTCAGGTCCTTATGATGCTGTTAAGATACAGATTTTTCAATATGTAACTACTGAGGACAGAAAGTTTTAATAGTTCTCAGAAATTCTCGCCAATTTTTATCGCAAAACAGTACTGCTTCACGCACCTTCAGCCCTTTGAGCCGAAGTCTGGATTTCTCTAAAGAGATTTAGAAAACAAGAGCAGTAAATCTTGTCAGTCACATAAAAAACTGCAAATTTGTAGCCAACGTTTGCATGTGATGTAATAGTATTAGAGAAATAACATTCTCACGCAACGCTAGAACAACATTTCACTACGTTGGAATGCTGTGTGCTGAGATTGTACGAGTACAGCTACTCATTACCACGTTCTTCATTTACTCTTCTGGCTTGGCACATCAGACTGTGATATCTGTAATGACTTGTGTGTCCATTTGTTTCCTTGGCTCTCCCCTGTCGGTGTGTAATAATAATAATAATAATAATAATAATAATAATAATAATAATAATAATAAGTGTTAAAGGGGTATGGGAGAGGTAGCACCTTTGTATGGGGTGACTCCGCACACAAGACCGTCCGTGCGTAGTGTTTAACTACATCCGACCAGAGGCGGGCCTGT
This sequence comes from Coptotermes formosanus, assembly GCA_013340265.1. Lineage (NCBI taxonomy): Eukaryota > Metazoa > Arthropoda > Insecta > Blattodea > Rhinotermitidae > Coptotermes > Coptotermes formosanus. The sequence continues at coordinate 303,256 of BLKM01007528.1, read as the reverse complement.
TTAAACAACACGGCAGATCTAGAAGAGTAAATCTCGAAAAAAATCCCTGAGTCTAAGGTGTAAACAACCGTGCCGAGGGACTCCAGAAGCATTTGAGGTGGAAGGTTAGAAACCACGAACGGTGAACTCAGGGCACTTGGCGAACCCACTTTTACAAAGCCTTATTGTCGCAAGCGGTGCTCTGCTACAATGGACCCTACAAACCCTAGCTACTCGTGGGACAACGATGAAGGATAAGAACAGAAAACAAAACCGAAAAAATACAAATGAGCAGCAGCTATTCTTGGAGACCAGGAATGGGAACATCAGGAGTAGTGGGAAACCGCGAACTCCTAAGGTTGAGGAAGGTTACTGCAATGAGGCGGCTCAAGGCAGACCACTCACTCGCAGTCAAAGCCACCAAGCCCAAAATATAACCAAACATACAGAGGTAAAACAAAGAATGGCTTGGACAAAAGGAGAAACTAGAGAAGTTATATGGTGCTATATGTATTGCAAACAATATTTCACAGCAAACTACAAGAAGGTGTATGAAATATGGAGACAACGAAATCCAGAATGCAGAACGTACATGATTGCAAAGAAACTTATGAACCACAAAAACTATATCATGAAGAACAAAAAAATAGCAGAGTTGGAGATTGAAGAAATAAAGAAGGAACTTCAAGTGGCTCAGAGAAGTCACTTAAATGAAAGAGAAGAAGAAGAAGAAGAAGAAGAAGAAGAAGAATCAGAGCAACTGTATACCATAAACAAAGAGGAGAAGAAGCAGAATTCAGAACCTACAACAGTAGTAGAAATGGAAATTCATCAACAAAGGAGTGCTATATGCAAATTAAAAGAAGAAACTGAAACTACATATATTACCAGGTGATACAAACAGAAATTGACAAAAGACCAAGACTACCGAAACTCCAAAATGTGTTTAAAGTAAAAGCAATAAAGAAGACTGCCAATGAAGCAATGATGGAAATACTAGGAGGTAAAGACCTGAATATGACTGAGTTAAACCACCTCATTTACGCCGCAGCAACGGCTCTTACAGAAGAAATAAATGGAACAGGAGGCTATAAATCAGAAACACAGAGGCCAGAAACACCTCGAATACAGGACAGTATAAATGGCATCAGAAAGAACTGTCAGCTTTGGCAGAAATAAAAAGAAATGACAGAAACACTCACAATATGAAAAGAGAGAGATTACTTAGAAAATATAAAATAGAGACGAAAGAAAATTTGGATCAAGTGATTGAAGAGTTTAAGAAAATATCAGCAGAGACACAGCGATTGTCTAGATATAAGAAAAGGCAAAAACAGTATTAGCGAAATAAAATGTTAGAACAGACTGCAAGAAATTTTATAACCTTCTCAGACACACAAATACCAATGTGAAAAAAGCACCAAGGAAAGAGGACATAGAGAACTTTTGGAGAACAATATTCGGGGAAAAGGTACGGCATAATGAAGAAGCGTACTGGGTCAAAAACCAGCGTCAGCAAAATCCATGTATGGAATGGAGACCAATATCTGAAACAGAGGTCACAATGGGGCTACGAGCAACGCTAAATTGGAAGGCTCTTGGAAGAGACCAGACACCAAATTTTTGGCTTAAACAACTGACGGCAATACACAAATATTTAGCGACACTTTTCAACAAACTGATTGAAGAAGACCAAACACCGGAGTGGCTAACGGCAGGAGTAACATTACTTATTCCAAAAAACGAAAACCCTAAAAAACCGAAGAACTACAGACCCGTAACTTGTCTGCCTACGACATACAAGCTTATTACATCAATAATAAGCAAATGGATGCAAAGGTATAGTGATGACCAAAATCTGACGCCCAAGAAAAGAAAGGGTGCTGCAGAGGATCAAAAGGATACAAAGATCAATTGCTAATTTCAAAAGCAATATTACAGGAGTACAAACGCAGCAAGAAAAATTTGTGTATGGCATGGATTGATTGTCAGAAAGCTTTTGACAGGGTACTACACAGTTGGATAATCAACTCTCTTGAGCTAATTGGGATTAATAATAAAATTATACCATTTACTAAGAAAATTATGAGTCATTGGAGAACAAGGATGCGCGTACGCACAGAAAATAAGCTAATAAAAACGGAAGAGATAGAAATACAACGTGGAATATTCCAAGGAGACTCATTATCACCACTGTTGTATTTCATGTGTTTAATTCCCCTCACAGAACAATTGAACAGGGCGAACACGGGATGTGAAGAGCACACAAGAAAGACAAAAATACCCACCTGCTTTACATGGATGATTTGAAGTTGTTAGACAAATCAGAAGAAGAGCTTCAAAAACAGATACAAACGGTCACAACCTTCAGTGATGATATCCACATGGAATTTGAGCTTGGCAAGTGTGCAAAGGTTGTATTTAAGAAAGGAAAACTAGTCCACTGGCAAAATTTGGTAGTGGACATCAACAGAGAAATACAAGAGCTTGAATAGAGAAAGACATACAAGTACCTTGGGATTGAGGAAAGTGACGGTATACAACAGCAAATGAAAGAAAGACTGAAGAAGGAATACACCAGGAGACTAAGAATGATACTGAAATCTGAATTAAATGCCAAAAACAAAATTACAGCAATTGGAACATTAGCCGTCCCAGTATTAAGATACAGTTTTGGTATAAATAATTGGAGATTAGAAGAAATTAAAAAAATTGATGGGAAAACCGGGAAGATACTAACAATGTACAAAATGCATCATCCTAAAGCTGATATAGATAGGCTGTATGTAAAGAGGAAAGAAGGAGGAAGAGGTCTGTCACAAATTGAAGCAGCGTATAAAACAGAGATGATTAATACTGCAGAATGTCTTAACAAAAGGTATAAAGAAGACCAGTTTGTAAATATTATAAGAAGCCACGACAGCAGTCAGCCACATATGAATTCAACAGTTAAAGTAGCAGCGAAGATCATAGATAAATTAAGTCAATCAAACGAGAACAACGACATGAAACAAGATGGAATAGAAAACACAAATGCAAGATTGGCAGAGTCCTTAAAGGAAAAATGGGAAAACATAGTAATGCATGGCCAGTACATTAGAAGCATAGATAAACATCTCATTAGCGAGGGATACACGTTCCTCTGGCTGTGAAAGGGAGACCTGAAAGCAGAAACAGAAAGTGAAATAGTGGCAGCACAAGACCAAGCACTGCAAACAAAATACCATGCAACAAAAATATTGCAAACAGAAACAGATAGTAAATGCAGATTATGTCACCAAGTTGAGGAGACAGCAGGCCGCATTATGTCAGCGTGCCCAATACTGGCAAAAGAACAATACGTCTAGCGACATGATAGAGTGTGTTCTCAATTACACTTCAACATATGTAAGGAACTGGGGGTAAAATTAGACAGTGAACTCTGATATGAACATGTACCAAAATCAGTAGAAACAAGTCAAGTGGGCAAGGTAACCATATTATGGAATCAACAAGTGCAAACCGACAGAACCATCTCCAACAATAAAGCAGACATCATAATCCGGGATAATGAAAGAGGAACATGTATGCTAATTGACATAGCAATCCCAGAAGGCAGAAATGTGATAAAGAAAGAAGCCGAGAAGATTCTAAAATATAAAGATCTCATAATAGAAATACAGCGCATGTGGAATGTAAAAACAAAGGTGACGCCAGTTATAATAGGAGCAACTGGAACCGTTTCAAAATCCTTCAGAAAGTACTTGAGCAGCATACCAGGAAAGCACGATATCAAGGAACTGCAGAAGACAGCTATACTGGGCACAGCACACACACTGCGGAAAGTGCTAATGTAGAAGCACAAAAGAGTTTAATATTGAAGACAGCGTTATATGCACCATTAACAGTACGCGCAGAATAGCTGCGACACTGTATACCCTAGAAACATGGTTTGTTTCAGGTATATACGTGTGAATATCCTGCATAAAGAAGATGATGATGATAATGTGCCCTGCTACGGCACATTGTGGCCAGTGACCATGATGTTATGGTGGCGTACGATGGTGTCTGCCATCTTTCCTTACTTGCTCCCACCCTAAACTACCCTTTCATTTTGCTGTGTGTATATCAGGTTATCACTCTGTATGCATCTTCTGACTTGACAAGTTGTCTCTAAATTCGTATGTCCGACTTGGATTTGTAAATTATGGCTTAGCTTGAGCAGGTTTTTGTACCGGAGTCGTTGCGGATGTTATGCGGTGTTTATTATAATCTGTATTTCTGTCGCTTTTTTCTCCAGTTTCCATAAAACCCACGCAAGTATTTTCTGTTGTGTATGTATGTAGTGCGCAATTTTTTAGTTTCATTTCTCGGTATTACGTTGATGTTGAGTGGGGCGTTTTCATTCCTGTATTTGTGTGATGTGCGTGTGTTCCGACAGAAAATTATGTGTAATGGTTATTATTATCATTATTATTATTTGTTATTTTGTTATTTGTTATTATTATTTATTTTTTTCACTTCTTGGTTCTCCTCTCACGTTTCTCGTTACAGACTTTCCCACCAGCGACTCCAATTGGATGAGTTTTGTGCAGCTAATTTCTTACTTGGATACGTAGGGACTTACAGCGTGTCAATAATAATAATAATAATAATAATAATGATAATAATAATTTGAAATGCCTTTATTATTATTATTATTATTATTATTATTATCTTGTAGCAGTTACTAAAATATAGACATAGCGAAAATATTAACTAGTAAATTAATGCCCTACAAATCTGCAACGGCCTGCTTGATTTTATGTGATCCGTTAATATCATCTGTACTCGTTAAATTGCTCGAAAGGCGTTTCAGCGTTAATTTTGTACAAAGTTGTAATTTTTGAAACAGTATTTCATTCACAAATTTGTGCCGAGGAAAGTTACGACAAAGGTAGCCGTAGTCGGTTAGCTATATGTTACATGGAGGATAATATTAAAAGTAACTTGAATTCTTATTTTAGTCCTTACTTTGGGGAAGAAACTAACATTCGGAGCAAATCATGTTCAAGTGCCACATTTTTCATCTTGAATTTCACATGGATTTGGCGGGAATCAAACTCGGGTCTCTATGATTAAATCTATCTAATCCTTTTATTACACATAAGAATGGCGTTCTCACGTCGCAGAATGTTTTGTGCCTTTGTGTGGTAGAAGTACGGAGTTTATTTATGTTACATTATTACTGCAGGTAATTAACAAAATGCTTTGGACAGTTAATTGCTTATCTGCCACTTGAATTTTTATATTGGAAGTCCGTACTCATGTCGCATGTTGAATGTAATTACATTTAAAATTCAACGACAAAACACAGCTGAATGTACATATTGTAGTTAACGGTAATAATACAATAAAATCTTGTGTATTCTAAACACTATACTTGCATATCACGCCATCGCAACTGCCGTCAAAAATTTACACCACAATTTTTGACGTTACACATACACACACACAGGAAGACGAACAGTTTTAAAACTGTGAAAGAAAATACCGTAAGTATTTAACCTGAAAAGAATTTATCAGTGAATAAGGTTGCGGACAAACGCACAGGAAAATATTGATACGCTTAACTAAACATTACATTATCTTGAGAGTAAAATTCTGTCACAGGCACGTTCTGTATTTGTTGGTCCTTTATAGTAAATAATATCTTATGCTGTGTAAATTAGGTACCTGTACGATACTGTAGGGTTCAGAGCCTGCCCTCTGGGCTGTGGTTAAGTCAATGGGTCAGATAGTATAAATGTATGAATGAAAAACGAACTAGTGTGTTACAAACGTGTAAATTTAAATAATGTTCTCGTTTGTCCAGCCCCAGAAATATTATTCCCGACTGTCAGCTATGCTGAATTATTGACTTTAATATCTGCCTGAAATTTAATAAAATGTCGCAAATACTGCGTCTTCGAATTTTTACATTTTAAACCACAGTTTTTGAAACAATTTGTCTCGGTAACTTGCCTGTTATATTTATTACATAACACAAATTTATTGCATGTTTCATCCTTTACCGTGCCAGCGGCCGAAAACTACTGGAACAACCTGCAAGTTAGTCGCGCTTTCGTTTATATTGCCTATTAAGTAAGCCCAAGCTTGTGCACACTTGTATTAACTAACTCCACGCAGGAGAGTTGCTGTTGTGTAGCTAGTAGCTGTTCAGCTAATTAAGAAACACTCGCAATTTTAAACAACTCGGATTTCCATTATCATGTTTACAAGACGCAGCTGATTGCTCATATTCTGATCTATAGGAATCCGATCAAAATCATATATTCTAGTTTTTTCAGGAAATATTTTAATATTATCCTCACATCTATGTCCAGGTCTTCCAGGCTGCCTACTGCCTTTAGCATTACTGCGCAAGAATCTGCATTTCTCATCTTTTCCATGTGTGCCACATGACTTACCCATTTCTCCGTTCTTGACGTGATCATCATACGTGCAATTGGTGAGATGGACAAATCATGACGCTGCTCAGTATGCGAATTTCTCCTGTCTCGTCTGAATGTGAAGTCCCTTTTAAAGCACATTGATTGGTTCCGATGAAGTTAATATTAAACGCTTCTAATTCATATAAAGTCAAAATAACTTGTTCTTAGAACGTAATCCGTAATAAAAGGCAGACATCGAAAGACCTTTCTAAAACATAAAGTGCTGGAATGAAATGTACTCAATTTTACTCAATCATTAACTCGGTGCTTATCGTTGTTAGTAATATTTATTGCACACCCCTGTCAGCGAAGTGTTGAGTTAAATGGCTATTACTCTAACTTTGTATTCTGAAGGGTTCTGCTTCACTTCTGGACCAGTAATTTGCCCAGACTTTCCGAAAATGAGATTTTTCTTTATCCTTTAGTGTATCTAGAGTCTAGAAAAAGTAGTGGAATAGTGTTTTAACTACATCGTGGCCGATTCCTTCCCCTTCTCTTTAATTTATGACTTACCACCATCCTCATACTTGTCTCTACAAACGTGTCACATATAAACGCGCAGAAAATTGATTAAATGAATCTAAAATAGATTGTTCAGAAACAGTGACCGAAGTAACACGTACAAAGTAAGTGAGGGAGGGAAGGAAGCCGTCGGAGTGACAACCGTGCTTCGTGTAAGGGGGTACCATGATTAAAATACTCATATCTCGTCTAACACCGGTTGTCCAAAACGAAAATGTCCGCCGTTTGCAAATTTACTCCAGGAATATAGTAAAATAGAAGCAACTTATGCAAATATTATTGTCTATTGATTTAACTTTAATCTCTAGTTCATTTTCTCCCCGACACGTTTCGGCACCAACTATGCCATTATCAAGGAGGGTTACATCAAATTACATAAGACAATGTGTATGAAAATGTGAATTATACAATTGTATTAAAATTCTGGATGTTAAAAGTTCTTCTATAAAAATTTATGCTGCGTAATTCGTATACTAGTTTGATGCTGCGGTGCTATTTCTGGCCTGGCATCCCTAATCTGTTTTAAAAACAAGTAAAACCGTGCGTTACAATAGCTATTATAGCGGTATAACCTAATTTCCATAGGACGGAGATATACATGGTTTACTTACTGATGTAATTAAACTATCTATACCTCTATAATTACATGAGTAAGTAAACTATCTACACCTCTGTCCTATGGAAATTAGGTTATACCGCTATAACAGCTATTGTAACACACAGTTTTACTTGTTTTTAAAACAGATTAGGGACGCCAGTCCAGATATAGCACCGTAGCATCAAACTAGTACGAGAATTATGCATCATAAGTTTTTATAGAAGAATTTTTAACATCCAGAATTTTAATACAATTTTATAATTCACATCTTAATGCACACTGTCTTATGTAATTTGATGTAACCCCCCCTTGATAATGGTAAAGTTGTTGCCGAAACGTGTCGGGGAGAAAATGAACTATAGATTAAGGTTAAAGAAATAGACAATAATATGGTGCATAGGTTGGTTCTATTTTACTATATTGATTATATGCACGGATGATGGGTAACATAAATTTACTCCAGGAACTTGCAAGAAAAGGAGTACCTTTCTCTCACAGCCTTTCTGATCCACTATTCACTGATCACTCTATTATTCGACACTGTTCTTGCTCCCGTTAATGTCGCTGAATAAATAAATAACGTTATACATGAATAATGAATACACAAACAGTTGATCAGTGTGACACAACGTTACCAACAGTAGTTGCAACTACCCGTAACTACTCCAACCGTGATTTTCATAGAGATAATTATTATCCCCATATCTTAAGAACAGTACAATTTTCAGAAATTTGTATTATTTGTAATACATTAACAATACCTACAGCCACATATGCCTGTATCCTCTTGACCACTAGCACAAAAGGATCCTAACAACGCTCTGCAAACATGCCAGCTGTTTTTCTCTTGGAACATTTGCGTAAGCAAACTGAGAATGACCTTCAGCACTAGAGCAGAGTATTCGTAAACAAGTAAGAAACAGAGTGATTTGACCTTGAATGATAAGGAACTATTGGTAATGGAATGGAATTACCAGCACCATGGTTTTAAAATTTACTTATCGGAAATTTTTATGAAGTTATATTTCATAAAGGAATGGCACATAAGTCTTAGTAACTTGGCTGCGATTCAGTTTCGGGCATAAGTGCGTACGAAGTACTCTTACTTACGTATTAGCCCATAGAGTTGTCTATTAACCCTTTACAGACGAAGCGTGTCTGTTTTATATAAGGACTCAGTGCGTACCGCGCTGTAAACACTCTCCACTTCGGTTATAAAAACCAGTCTCTTAATGTTTTATAAGGCAAAAGTTGCTGTTTGTTCTGAGATCCGTACAAAACACATAAACGCAATGTGGGCCCCACGTAGAATTTCTTAATGTTAAACCTGGTCTTATGTAAAGTTACCGCTATGCTTTAAAAGGTTAATGTTCTATTTATAGACGCTTTCAGTATGTACAGTTATGTAGTGTCAGTGGATACGAGTGTTGCTGAATGATGAACGGCTAGTAATGCGGATAAGTAGGGGCATTCTTTCGTATTTTACAATTATAGTCCGTATGGACACCTGTGTGAGAAACGGATTAAAATTACGAAAAGCTCCCTCAAGGATAAAATGTTTCGGGCAGAGGGCAGAGAATTGAACCTGGGGCCTCCAAATAACCAACAGGGTTGCTAACTTCTTGCCCGCAACATTCAATGGCGTCAACATCATATTCGTTAACTGTAATTCGGCAAGCCTGTGTGTCGCACACAAAGATGTTACAAAGTGTGGGTTTATAAACAGGTTCTTGATTTATATGTATAACGGAGGTAGCAATAATACATAATGTACTCAGTCGTAACATCTTACAGAAGTCTGCTGGCTCCACCTACTCACTGATATAGGGATATCAAGGTGGGTAGCCCGACTCTATTTTGTATTTCATTATTCGAAATTTTTTACTTGCTGTATGTAAGAGATACATATAAAATTATTGTCGGAAAAGACAATACATCTCGTCAGGTACCCATGCATAGATGGAAGATTTATATTGAAAGAAATGTGTGAGAAGTGATTTGTGGATAGTTAGGAAAGATTAATCTAACTCAGGAGAGCTAAAATACTAGTTACTGAAAGGACGGTAATGAAGCAATGAATTTAACAAAATGTGAGATACCTGACTGACTGAACAAATATAAATTTTCAACGAAAGGCCCTGCATCATAAAAATTCTATGAATCACCACGAACTGTGTTGTCGGTACAGAAAGCATGACTCCGAGAAAGCGTCATTGACTAAAAAACACACAAGAAACAAACCTGTGAATCGGTGGACCCAAGGTGAGCCAGTCGGCCGTGTATTTCTGCGTGACTGAAACTTCAGAACCGGAACACTGATGAGCACTCAGCACTGCGAGCCGCAATAGCATGAACTGCGCCGCCGCCACACGCATGTAGAAACCAAACGTGTCTTCGCTTGGCAGAATTATCACAGAACTCAATTAACACAGGAAAATCACTTTAGGTAGACAAAAATAATTGCGTGTTATCTGTTAATTATCACACGTGATGCTATGCAATGTGCTAAACTACAAGACACTGGAATTTACACAATATTTGTCAACGGCTCAACACTTGTGTGCGTATATCGAATGAAAAACTGGAGTGGTTTGGCACTATTAGTTTGTTTAATGCAATTCTGATTCAGTTTCACACATGAGACAAAGTTGAATACAACAGGAAAATTATAACTAATTCTTAGGTAAGGGTTAGGAAAAGGCGGTTCGAAACTTCTTAAGGTTACTGTGTGTACTCGCTTGAAAACCGAAAAAAACGCACAAAAGAATACAGCGTAACTGTTTATTCCGTGTAGACTGGGAACAGGTTCTACATAAGTACCTAGACTGTTAGAGATGCCCTAACCTGCTCAATTATATAAGTAGATTATGTGGGTATTCAGTTCAGGGTTATGTATTCAACCTGCCACCTTTAATTATCGGGGACCATATGAAACGAGTATTACTTTTGGTAAAATTTATGTACGGTAAGAGTATTTCTGATAGAGGGCTGGAATTATGGCAGAAGCATAAGTTCTGGGTGATTCTGACTTTGGAACACTCCGTCCTTCAGAAATAGAATTCTGATTATGCTACAGAAGATTAGGATGCTTCTGCATAACGAGGTTGGGGCCAGGTAGGAGAAATCTTTGAGTCTATTTTAAAGTCCTACTTACATTAAGGAAACGACGAAATTTACAATAAGTGTCAGAACTTTTTTCAAGCCTGGGACTTAAATGTGTTGTATAGGGAAAAGTTAATTCCACAACCTTCTGTAGAAAATGACAGAAATGCTGCAAAGATGTAGCTTCATTTCCTCTCATTGTAATAATATATCAGTTGTTCGGAACATAAAATTTTTCAGAACTCTTCCATGTGTTCATAAAATGAAAAGAACAGGAAAAGAGTCGTTTGCAAGAAAGTGCAGATAAATTTGCACGTCACCAGAATTCTATAGGCCTACTGTTGTGTGTGTTTCTGTGTGATAGTCTGAAATCGACAAAGAATGGCACGAAGAGGAGGCATTACGTCACTCTAATATTCCACATAAATCTGGAATATGTAATCATCGTTGTGTAGTGAGAGGAAACACCAGAATAATGTACACACACTTGAATAGACCCTTCTTATATAATGGACACAAAATTGAAGAGGTAACAAACCTTCCTTATTATGCTTACCTTTCTTTCTCTTTTTAAGAGTACGTCAACACAGCGCTGCAAATAAGCGTGTTGCTTACGAGATACTGAAGACACTTTGCCCTGAACTAAAAAGAGTATTACTTTTACGAACGTTTATAAATACATTTTTGGTCTGCCCGCCACAAGTAATAACGGGGGGGGGGGGGAATTATCCACTTATTAGATCTGAGTTTCCCGCGACAGGGAATAGCAAGTTTACAGTATTCTGCATTAGTGACCCTTCAAAAGTTGGACGGAAACAGGTACTGGAGCATTAGTGCTTTCACATTTCTTACGCATGGTATTTACATAAAGTCCATCAAAGCTTTCAAAATATTAAAGTGATGATGACCCTACAGAAATTTATGGTGTATCCGTAAAACACGCTCACTTCGATCCGCGACAAGTCATCATAATTACCTTCCAGGCCGCGGTCCACGCCCTGGACACCACATCGCCTTCAGAAGGCCATCTTAGAGTGGTGTGTGCAGAAGAGGTCTGCCGACTGGCTGATAACGAAGGAATAGTCCAACTCCAATGGATTTGTAAACATTTCTGAGTAATGTGTAACGAGAAGGCTGGGGTACTGACAAAGATGGTAACAGCTCAGCCATAACCAGAAGACAACGTGGTGCTTGCTTCCGCGAAAATCGGGATCACCGCGTAGTGAAGAAGAGCTTCAGAACCCACTTCAAGCAAGTCAGCTCAAACAAACCATGTGAACGTCTCAACATGCAGTCCAGGCTGCCGAGACAAAATACTGTGGCAGCTTTTAAGCTAGACCCAGGCCATGATTGCCCCCCGTCACACCTTCACAATATTGGCGCCAACTCAGACCGATGCACTTCATGAAAAAACGGCAGGTTGGACACAAGTCGTCTTTGCATCTTTGTAGTCTTCACGCATAGAAAAGGGAAATTACAAACGTAGAAATGCACAAGACGCTTGCGTCCGTGTAAAGAACACCAGCATGCATGATAAAGGAAGTGCCACCAGTAGGCGCTGAATGAAGAAGCTAAAACATTTCTTACATTTCACACGTGTAAAGAGCGTCTAAATTTGTTTCCTGTCTAGAGGAGTAATTTCCAGAAGTTATTATTCAATTGAATTCTTGATTTCGTGTAGTTTTGTTGGTTATTAACTGGGAGAGATTTGCTAGTACAGCGAAGTGCTACAGGCTTTACTCAGGGATTGGAGTCCCGGCGGGAGTAAAGAAATGTCCATTCTTCAACGGTCCTGTCCAACTTCCGATCTAACGGGTATCGTGAGGCATGACGCGAAGATTAAATTTCATACCGAAGCGTAAGTTTTCCTACATATACTACTTAGGTTAAGAATTCGCGGAGCTGTGCCTTCACGACTATTTATGTGTCTTCAAGGCGGAGTGATTAATTAGGCTTTGATTTTACCTTCATAAGTTAAGGCACAGTACTGTGTTCGATTTTGTCGGGAAACATGAACACGTGTCTGTATGCGAAGCAAGCTGGGTGTAAGTGGTTGATCAGACGTGAAGTTCGAGGGAACTGTAGCAGCAAATCTGCATGTAGGAGCTGGGGTGGCAGCGTCTGCTTCCTGTACCGTAACAACACGCCTCGGGCACCCAGATTTCCATCCCAGTGTACAGGTGTAATACACCGAGGCAGGCGTAGCAATTTCATCGTTTTAGCACCGCACAGATCTGAAGAATGTGCCATGACATTATGAAAAAGGTTGTTACGGTTCACACAGGAACAGTCGGTCTGCCTTAACTCATACCTAGCTCGCTGGTGTGGCATTAACTTTCTAGACTAGTGGTCACAATACCAGGTGGGCACTCAGAATATTTCACTGGGGGGGAGGGGGGTGGCCCTGAGGCTATGTGTGATTTATATTTGATTTTAGAATTTATGTAATAAAAATTATATCGCAAGTGTAACCGTACACTAACACTGTTTTCAGTTGAATTTATGTACGTGCAAATGATTTTAACCACAGTTTCCTGACCGACTCAGTTTAAATCACAAGGCCTAATCCTGGAATCGAGATCTGAGTTTATTTAAACGCTCGGTGTGTACTCCATGAATGAACATACTGTACGTTCATTCACGGAGTACACACCGAGTAAATGAAAAACCTCAGATTTCAGCTCCATTACAAACCGAAGAAAAATCTGTTATTACAAGAGGTTTGGTTACAACATTCCACATAATTTTAATATACTACTGTGCTATAATTTCAGTACAGTTTTAATAATTGTTAATTAATTGTGGAATGGTGCCACATGTATAGAATCCCTCAGTTACGTCTAACAAGTTGTATAACACGCTGCGTGTGTCCTCAGGTACTGCAACTACCTGAAGATGGCTGCGGTTTGTGGCCGAAATATGCAGGAGCATAAAAACTATGTGTTGTGCAGTTACTTGGATATGACTTTATGTATATAATGTGATGGCACTGAATATGTATAACATTAAAATCGAAATTAACTCTTTTCGTTGAGCGACCTAAATGTATCCATCTCGGTAAGCCTTAAAAATGTATGTTCAGAACAATATACGTAAAAGTATGAAACATTTTACAAATCCGAGCGCTATATCTTGTAAGGTTTGTAACCTAAGACTGGAGAATACATTGATCAGACCTGCTGAATCCGTGAAACCCTCCTTGCCACGCACCCCTCCTAATCCTCTTAATGACACAGGCTGGGTCTACTTTATGGCTGGTAGCAATCGGAAGCCAGAACAACTCGGGGTTACTCGCTAATTCCACAAGTACACCATAAGGCAGGAACAAACTACAAGAAGCCACACGCCCACAGAGGGTGGCAGCAATTGAACCACAGCCTTCGACAGAGAAAGGCAGGGTTATCTGAGAAGCAAAAAAAAAAGTACCCCTTTTACCCTCGTGTGTAACATGCTGTATCAATGTAGTATCTAAATTGTTACTTTTCAGGTTCATGTGTTCTGTGTTTGCTTGGCTACAGATGCGTTTTGCAGCACTAAACGCTGTCCTTGGTACTGGATGTGCGCACACACTGTGAGAGGGACAGGTTGTGTCATTATTATTTGTTTTTCTTTTAAATTGTGTAGGCTTCTTTGCGCTCTTCACCCCAATATTTTGTACAGTGTCAAATGCGCTGGATCTTTACGTATCCACGAGATGATCTGTAAGGAGACGGTCGCTTCTTATTTACACGTACTGTCACATATTCTTCGGGAAAGAGTGTTGTAAGTCATGGAAATCCTTATTTATAATATCCAGAAAACCGCCTGGTTTTCGAACTTTGTGCCTTCTGCTACGGGCTTAAATATTCACCGTGTTTCTTCGTTTACTGACTAGGTATCCCTGCGGGTTTCTTTTGGTTTATCAATTATATGGTTCCACAAAGCAGCGCCACTATTCTGTAAATGTTACTGCATAAGGTACTACATTTCCAGGAAGTTTAGCATGGTACGTTCTTCTATAGTTCCTCTCCGAATTTCGCTTTAAGGACATACCGTGTACAGATGCTTATATAATCTTTTTTGCTTTCATAACGCAATTTTACCACACGAGTAGACACCACCATTTTTCTATAAGTGATTTTACATTAATTAGCGTGATGCAGCTCGGGACGTACTGTTATTTTTTCGCTTGAAAACAAGTACGCTGTTTAAACTTATATTTAAAGGGTCTATATCCTATTTGACTGGATACACAACAGCCCTCAGGATAGTGTTCAATGAAAAAACGTGAACGTGGAAAATTCTATGACTACATTTACAGCGTTAAATTGGTTAATTTCCTCAAACCGGAGGGTGTTAAAAATCATACACCAGGGAGAGGATAAATAGAGCCACGGTGTATTCCTTTCACTGTCTAACCAGTTATTTCCACATAAGCAAAGAAGGAGCTTAGGATGTGGGTGATACCTGTTTGTAAGGAGACAATGGGGAAGTAAACCATGCAGCTAAGAGACACAGCAATATACACTCTAAGGAAATTTTGTTACGCAACTAACACTAATTTCTAAGCATTTCCTGGAGTAACAATGAAAATAAAATGGAAAGATTATTTTTAGCTTGAACTCGTTGAGACGTCCCTAAGAATATTATTTTCCTTTCTGCTTCTGCTGCCTTGTGATCGATTCAACGTGATTTTTTATTGTGCTGTTCTCAGTGAATGAATTCTGTCCTACTAAATTAATTTAAAATGTTACAAAAGACACGTCGTTTTTCTTTCTTCGGGTGGGATGTCAATCCAAACAAATCAAAATATTTCAAGTTTACCTCAACTAAATGTTGTCCGTCGTGTTACCCAAAACCACTTTGCACAGAGCACAAATTTCGAATACGCATTGTTACATTGCAGACAGAGGCAAAATTCACAGGGATATATAATAATTCACACTCATTATTTCGTCGACCAGGTGAGAGTCACATATAATGCCAACATGCAAATTTTGTGGTGGCCAATCCAACACTTGAAACTTTGCCCTAAAGTGTGTTGAGCAAACAAAAGCTTCATTTTATCATCTCCCTCTACCGCAAAGGATACCCTGTTCGAATGGAAGCTAAATATTCTTACAGCCACGTATGTTCCACGAAATTTGTCTACTAAACAGTACGTAAATGCACAAAATCCTTGACGTATTTTACAATAATGAATAAAGGCCTGCTATTAACAGACGCCCAGTCCATCGGGGCTTTAAAATTCTGTGACACCCTCGATATAAACGTGGAACGAATTTTATCAGGAAGCCTGGAGGTGACAGCCCCATCATCGGACCACCTAACTGTCCATTGCCACTAAACATTTCGTACGGCTCTGAAGCTTGAACGATTTATTGATTAGTAATTTTAAAGTGGACTCTGCTGCACTGGATATTGAATTAACTTAAACCTGTATTTTGTTAGTGACATTTCACCAAACTGAATGTGATAATTCAATAACTGAACGACCCGGTTTCTCCAAAAAAATGTGTAGTTGCGTTTCATTCATTTGTGATTCCAGTTCTTCTGTTTACTAACACAGACTGAAACAGGAGGAAGTTTAAGGAGACTCCTTGTTTGTACGTACTTGTGACTGTTTGTACGTACTTGTGACAGTTTGTACGTACTTGTGACTGTTTGTACGTACTTGTGACAGTTCGTTTGTACGTACTTGTGACAGTTTGTTTGACATTGAGAAATAAGAGCAGTCAGTCACAATTGTGTTTGTAATATTTTACTGCAAATACTTGAGAAAAAATGGGAATACAATGAGGCAGTGCATCAGCTATGTATAGACTTCAAGAAAGCCCATGATTCAGTTAGGAGGGAGGTCTTGTGTAATATTCTCATTGAGTTCGGTATTCCCAGGAAACTAGTAAGGTTAATAAAAATGTGCCTAAGTGAAACGTATAGCAGAGTTCGGGTAGGCAAACATTTGTCTGACACGTTTCCTGTTAAGAATGGCTTGAAACAAGGAGATGCTCTGTCGCCATTGCTTTTCAACTTTGCTTTAGAATAAGCCATTAGGAGGGTTCAGGCAAACCAGGAGGGCTTGAAATTGAATGGTACACATCAGCTTCTGGTTTATGCTGATGATATTAATATATTGGGTGGAAGCATACATAGTATAAAGAAAAATGCAGAAGATTTAATGATTGCTAATAAGGAGATTGGTCTAGAAGTAAATGCTGAGAAAACTAAGTACATGGTCATGTCTCGAAATCAGAATGCAGGACACAATCACAACATAAATATAGATAATAAATCCTTTGAAAGGGTGGAAGAATTCAAATATTTGGGAGCAACCCTACAAATCGAAACTCCATTCATGAAGAAATTAAGAGCAGATTGAAGTCGGGGAATGCTTGCTATCATTCGGTGCAGAATCTTTTGTATTCCAGGTTACTATCCAAAAACACAAAGATTAGGGTATACAGAACTATAATTTTACCGGTTGTTCTGTATGGATGTGAAACTTGGTCTCTCACACTGAGGGAGGAACAAAGACTGAAGGTTTTCGAGAATAGGGTGCTAAGGAGGATATTTGGGCCTAAGAGGGACAAGGCGACAGGGGATTGGAGAAGACTACATAACGAGGAACTTAATGACCTGTACTCATCACCAAATATTATTCGGGTAATCAAATCGAGAAGACTGAGATGGGCGGGGCATGCGGCACGTATGGGGGAGGGGAGAGGTGCATACCGGATTTTGGTGGGGAGACCCGAGGGAAGGCGACCACTTGGGAGACCCAGGCGTAGATGGGAGGATAATATTAAGATGGATATTCGGGAAGTGGGATGGGGGGGCATGAACTGGATTGAGCTGGCTCAGGATAGGGACAGGTGGCGGGCTCTTGTGAACGCGGTAATGAACCTTTGGGTTCCATAAAATGCGGGGAATTTCTTGACTAGCTGGGAAACTGTTAGCTTCTCAAGAAGGCCTCTGCTCCATGGAGTTAGTTAGTATATTGCAATATGTTTCCGCTTTTTTAAAAGCCATCGTTAGGCAATGTAAAACGCTTGAAGAAAATTACCTTTTTATATATTTACAATTAATTTCCGGGTTACGTAATATGAGACTTATGTAAAGTCGACCTTACGTAAAATCATTAATTATTAATATTACCAATTATCATATATAATATAATATTAATTATTAGTACTGTAATTATTAAATTAGTTTTCATTGTGTTTTTCATGCGGAAAAACTGATAGAAATAACATTTTAAACATGTACACCGACATTATAAAAAGTATAGATATCTGGTGAGGTGTTGTGGAAAAGTCGGGGTTACGTCAGTTTCCACTTACGTAAATCTTGCTTTACGTAAAAGTCTCATAAACGGAACCGTTATATAAGTCTGCAGGTGTCTGTATATACCACACCGGAAAGCCCCAGGCAAAAACAATTTATTTACATTAGGAAATGCTCGCATAATTTTAAACCGAAAGCCTGAAGGTAGGTTGCCATTTCAGAAACCTAGTCTAGATCAAAGGTTATCGCAACTTATTTTGTAGAAGGGCGCGGAGCTGTGAACTGTATTCATGTGACCCAAAATAGGGCATAGTGGCGGGGTTTGGTGAAAATTATGTATCCATATTAAATGGGAATCTCGTTGCCACCTATAGGATGACTTTTTGAGAAAGAATCTTATCTGTGAATTTTTTAATTATGCACTTCATAGTAACGTTAGTTGGAAGAATCTTGACAGACAGTACGTCGTATAATTAGTTTCAGAGCTGAGTCCTAGACCGCATCATCATCATCATCATCATCATCATCATCATCATCATCATCATCATCATCATCATCATCATCATCATCATCATCATCATCATCATCATCATCATCATCATCATCATGGCTATATTAATACCTTGTCCCTTTTACTGACCAAGTGCAATTTTAATTATCCATGAAGTCTTGAAAGGCAGTCGTTTGCTTCACGTTCCAGTAAGTGTTCTTTGTCAACACTTAAAAGCCTGAAAATTCCGAATTACTTTATCACACTAAAAATGGAATTATTCTCTCTCTGACGCGTTTGAGGCAACCATGCATTGAATAAGGCATAAGTGGTTCTTTGTTTGTCCGTAGTGTCTGGTGGACCGAATTTCATAAGACCAACATATTGCTACTGAGAAATATATCGGCTAATAGAACCACCTTCTAATGAATTACAGAAAATACAGTGCGGCGTTTCTGTGGCAGGTATTGAACCCTATCAGAAGTTGTTACTACTGAATGAGTCTGAGTTTTATGATGTGTGTTTAGGGGAAAACATTGACAAATTTCTGTGTTATATTTGAGGTTCTCTCAGCAGGGACTTTGTGGATTACTATTTTTTGGAACGTGATGCCCTATAGTTTCATATACAGGTGCCAAATTTGCAGAGGAGTGTGTCACCTCTAGCTTCGGAATTAGCTGGAACCAGTACTACTTCTCTCCGAAATGTTGATAATGAATTTGCCCTAATTACACGGCGTCGCGTTACAGAAGGCAGTAATCTTGGCATAACTATCTGCTTTAGCTTTTGATGAATTTGCATACCTGTGGCCAGCTCGTCATTCGAATTATTTTATCATTGTTTTGACGAGGAATGTAAATTGCTTATTTTATTTGTAAATAAAGAACTATAATTTAATGTCATTAGGCAAAACAAAGGGGCTGTGCACTTTACCATGTTACCTAATGTACCTGGCCTTACGAGAAGCTTTACTGCTGCTGTGTGTCATTTAAATTGGCTGGAATCAACATGATACCTAAGAGAAAGAGTGTAGTAAGTGACACAAATTATATTTTATTTACTATTGCAAGACACCTGTTGTTGTGAACGTCATTTAGCTATCCGAAATAGGAACAGCAATAGGAAATAGATACAAGAAGAGAAAAAAGATTCTGAACGAAAACTTAAGTGAAAGGAAAAATCTGAATGTTATGTCGAACACCACTTAGTATTTTCCTAATACACGGAAAATGTCTAATATTTTACCGATTTATTTATGGTGGTTCGAAGAAAATTAGACGGCGATTAGTCATTGGTATTTGCAAACGGTCTTGGTAAAAGTGACATATATAGATTTTGAGTAACAAGGACTTGGAAGGAAGTAGTACCCGCATATTTGAAAGTCTTATTTCTGTGATGCATCCAAAGAATTGTTGCCTTGGTCTCTTCTATTTCCGTGACTGTGTAACTGATAAGTGCGTCTCGTTAAAGATTTTCCTAAATTTCTTTCTTCTCTTGTTTATTTCAGATTTCTTTGCATGGATTCCTTTATGATTTTCTCGAACGTGGTTAAACCAGGTAAGATTGAGATAATCACAGCGCTCTACTTGTTGTTATTGTTGTTGTTGTTGTGGTTTTTGTGGTTGTTGTTGTTGTTGTTGTTTTTTTTTTCAGCTCTTTTCGAACATTATGTCTCCGGGTTTGTGTTTCTCTGCGTTTCGAAGAATTTTGCTTGGACTTCTTGACACGTAAAGGTGAAGAACTGCGTTTCTTTAAAACGTCTGGACCCACAAACCCAGCGGCACAGTGTAACATTTCAGAAGAGCTGAATTATGTGAACAGTCCCGTTCTGTCTCACACTTTCTGTTCTCTTATTCATTTAAATTTCCTGCTTGTTCATAGTATATTCGGTTAACTGTGTGTCTGCTAAACTCCCCCATAAAGCGTATCCGGGAAACTGAATTGTATTTTTTAAAATTATGTGCCCTTACAACCATGCAAGTAGGATGAAACGGCTCCTGTTTGTAAAATCAGATATTTTTTATTTCGACTGGTCACGTTTAAAGTTTTCTTCATGACATGACAAAGTTGGACCTCGAAATTTTATTATTAATTTTGGTAACCTTTGTGTCATTTTGGTAAAAGAGAATTGAAGACCTGTCATCTCCAGTTATAAATGACAGCGGTAACACTCAAATTTATCTACTCTTGCCCTTTGCGGTGAAAAATGAAATTACAGTCTCACTGAATAACCACCATGACACATACTGTGGATGTAGTGTTCTGTCTGGAAAGGTCGGGACTGAGATACCGATCGAAACATAAGCACGTCTGAACCCCTTCATAACGACAGATTGTTCTGGTAATGACTGCCACCTGACGTACGTATGATCGACTATGAGAAGGACTTGGTAGATGAAGGCAGTAAGGGAAGACTTGCAAATCCTGTAGACTTTCATATAAACCTATATAAATTCTTCCAAGTTTAAAATATGACAGATATGCTGGAAGTTGATTATAATACTTCGCGTCCTATGACTCATGTGGAAATTACATGAAAATGTTTGACTTTTCAGCTGAAAATATAGAATCATAAATTTGTAGGTTACTGTGTTCTGTAAAATGTGTAAAGTTCTTTGTATTGTTTTCATTTATGGCTGCTATTAGTCAACCATGTACAATAATGTATTCTTTTTTCGTGGTATGACTGCCCCTAGTGGGACAGGGCCTACTTATTGTCGAGGCTTCACGATCACACTCAATTAGACACACGACACTCGGTAGGACTCCTCTGGACGAGTGATCAGCCAGACGCAGAGACCTCTACCTGACAACACAACACTCGCAAAACACAGACATCCATGCCGCCGGTGGTACTCGAACTCGCAATCCCAGCAAGCGAGCGGACTCAGACCCATGCCATAGACGGCGCGGCCACTGGGATTAGCATAGTGTAAATATAGTCTTAAAATTAATCGTTGTTAGAGAGTGACGCTTGATTTACTATTGCCACCACATTAACATGGGTATTAAACACTTTAGTGTATAGTTTGTCGCCTTATTTTTAAATTCTGACCTGCTGACCTCTTGTTGCAATATGTTGGTCCTACTTACCCCTTCTATCATGTCGGTCTATAACCTTTTAAGTTGAAATAGTATTGTGTGACATGAAAACCTATATATAACTTAACGACAAAATTAGTCTTTTACTAGATATATCACTACAGCCATTGTCGTAAGGTGACTGCATCTTTGCACCTCGTGTTTGAACCTTCAGTCTCGTGATCTCGGTCCGAAAGCCGTCTATTCTGATTTACGGTTTCAGTACTTTACCTCACTTGTCTAGGCAATTTCCGGATGGTATTTCAAATTAAACAGAATCCACTTCCTTCCACACCATTTCCAGATTCATTATTCACGAATTATCCTGCCAGTTGGTGCTATATGGGCCTTAGAGAGCGTCTTTAATTGAAACAAATATAAATAATGATAATGACATCTACAAGGTGGACAGTAAGTGAATTCTTTCTTCGGCATGGTCAGAATGGCTCTTTAGGCTAGCGGATGGGTTCAATGCAAGTTTAGCTTAGGAGTTTGTTTCATTCTGTAGTGGAAATTAAGGTACCCATTAGGGCTGATTTAGTTCACTTTTGTATGCGGGACTTATAAGAGGGAAGAGATGCGGCTGCTTATGGGATTGGACAAATAATTCTCTTGTCTGGTCGCACCAAAGCTCTAAGCGGTTGAGCAGTTACGTCGTATCCGGCAACTTGATGACAGCCTGCTGACGGCACACGAATCTACGGACAAGCATGTGAGAGTTGTTTACGTAGCTCTGTCGGCCGAGTGACAAGATTTGCAGTCGTCATGCACCTATATTTGCTGAAGGCCTGTTACCTCGTGCAGTAAAAGAAAGGCTATAGCAGCCTGGCGTCATTCATAGGTTACAGACCGTAATGGTAATATTCGAAAGGTTTCCAGTTCAATTCTCGCCCTTTAGATCTGTTATCCTGACTCACATTCTTTGTGCTTTTACTTAGTATTTTCAGGCAATTTCCGAAATGCTATTTCAAATTAGGTCACAACCGCTTCCTGCCACTCTTCCCCATTTATTAGGCTACTCACAAATCATCCTGTTATCGGACGCTATGTAATCTCAGCCATTAAATTTACCATTATATAAATAAATAAATATGAATACATATATATTCCTGCAATGATTATCGACACTCTTCGAACGTGGAAGTTTTAGGATTTCCGAGTCGGATTTCGAATGTGATGGGTACTGTCTGACGATTTGGTAGGAGCCATTCGTGGGTATATTCAGAAGCGTTCATTCTTGCGTTAACATCGAGACGCTGCAGGTAGGCACAAAAACCGTGTCAGGATTGATAGAAATTCGAAAGTAACACCTTTTGAATGCGAGTCTACATCGCTAGAGCCACACAAGATCGCTTTCTGTCACGGGTAGGTGTTTTTCAAGATTACGGTATTCTGCAACGTGAACCCCCTGTAGTTCAGTAGGTAGGTACCACCGTTTCGGAGGAGTTTGGTGTTTTCATCTTCAGGGTAGATGTATCACAAAGTAGAAGGCCGATTGTTTGATATTCCCTGCCGCGAGAACCTAACAATGTCTAACAGTCACGTCAAACAGTAAGAAAATTATCTTGCATTTAAACATCGGGGTAGAGATAAGTACACAGTTTAATGTTCGATGGTATTAAGTTGGATAATAAAATTAATTTTAATATAAAACTATATATAGTTGCCTGACTGTTTGGCTTATAATGTCATAACTTCACTTTGATACTACATACACGAAAACTGATCAAATGTTAGGTGAATACTGAGATAAATCAGTTGTAAGACGTGTTTTATTTCATTTTTAGGCCTGAGGGAATAAACTAAGTTTACTTAGGGCACTTTGGAAAAACAAGTTTTTCGAGGAATTTACGTGCTGAGAGACAACATATAAGTTATGCATAAATTAACAGGACTGGGAAAGAGGCACGGTATTATTAACTTTTCCTCTTTATAGGTGTATCGTCGTAATATTACATGCCTGATTTATGTACTTATTAGCTAATTTATTGCTAATATACGTAAACCTAAATTTACTACTGGATGTATCAGACGTGACACTATATTCATATATAAATCATTGTTGTTTGTATGTCATTAAATATTAGATATCTTAGACATGCTGGATGGAAATGATGATTGCCCACTACACTCTGTTAGGAGAGTGGGTGGCTGACAGTGCCATTTGGGACAATGAAGTCTTATTTTTTGTGAAGTTCAGATTAATTCTATTTTAATAATAATCTTTATGTTCATACATCCCTAATAACGTTGTGTGGCTTTCATATAAAAATTTTTAGCAAATTACGTTGCAATATAAATAATATTATTAGGACTTGTATTTGGCGCTTTGCTTGCTAAATTTTTGTTTTTTCCGTTGTTTTCTCGCTTTTTTTCACTCTTTCTTCCATAGTGACTGCTTATTAAGCTGTTGAATCAGTACATTAATAATTAAAGAAATGAAGTTAATTGTAAACAGTCATATCATTGATATAATCATAGAAAAAACTGACACAAACCCTAACACTTCCGACTCTTACGT
This sequence comes from Coptotermes formosanus, assembly GCA_013340265.1. Lineage (NCBI taxonomy): Eukaryota > Metazoa > Arthropoda > Insecta > Blattodea > Rhinotermitidae > Coptotermes > Coptotermes formosanus. The sequence continues at coordinate 279,248 of BLKM01007528.1, read as the reverse complement.
ATATTTTTTCGTCGCTATGCTTTTTGTCAGTTCCTCTGACAAATACCGGAATTATGCCGTAGTTTAAATGAAATTGAGACTGCGTCCTTCCTCATCCCTTCCAGTTGTCAACAAATTATTTAATTCTATTGGGCCTCAATTACTGAAGCCCCCTTGCGTAAACTGAACAAGTAAATAAATAAATATCATAAATAAATAAAATAATATTCAGTATATACCCTCCAGAATATAACGAGCGGCGTTGTAAAGAATATTATTGGGTTCAACTGCCTTCGTTATTATTATGATTGGAAATGAAGTGACATTACAAACTTTCAAGGTAATCCCTTTCAAACTGAGGTTCTGTCATTGCTATAGCCTCAAACGAGGTACACTTAACGTTAGCCAACTGCACGTGCGTTAGACCTGCTAAATGTCAAATCAACTGCGATCATTAAGTGTGTAATTCAGTTTAATACAGTTAATTAATTAAATTAGAGAACTGGTAATCAGCCTGAGAAATTTGATGACCATTAATCCTCTAACCCTGTAGGGCATGTTCTCCTGAGTGAATTAAGTAACCCGTTAAACGGCAGCCGGCGGGGAGAGAGCGGCGCCACACGGAGTCCGAAATGAAATCCTCCTCTCCCAAATAACTCCAAATGAATTCCTCCTTTTTGGTTAAAAATGGTTTCCGTCACAATTTCATGCTTTGTATGACTTTATTTATAGGCAATTTGAAATTCGTGACTACGTAACTTGAAGTTGTTGCAAACACTTCAGTGTCAAACTATTTTGAATTACCAGTAGTACTTACATTTGTATTTTATTCGACATTTTCCATTGTCCGGCTCAAAGCCCCCTTTCGGAAGCAATGACTCTTGGAAATCACGACAGGAGAAAGCTGAACGCTGACCCTGTTAAGTTTACAGAAAAGTAGAATCTTAACAAGAACGAATGAAATAGCTTCTGGAAAACCCCGAAAACCAGGTCTACTGAAGTGCACAGTACTACCGTTAGACCCCGCACAGAATTGAGTACTTTGTTCTTATGAAAAACGTTTATTGAAAACCTTAAAAATATCAACGTTTCTATAATAAGGCAGTTGCTTTCAGCATTGGCAGTTAGAGTGGTCTTGAAACATGAACCAGTATTTTAATATATGGAAGAACTGACGAGCTTCGAGTTATTGTGTAATGAGACTGCATTCAAAGAGATTTGAAAACACAGAAATGAGACTAAAACAGGAATAGGTAGCAACTCGTAAAACATTTGCTTCATTAAAAAGAATACCCTTCACTTTCCAGTAGAATTGTGAAATATTTTCCCGGCCTTTCTGTCTTACTAGTTGTATGAAGTAGCCTGTACAGTTACATTACTTAAGTACATATTTATTATATGTTTACTAAGTGCGCTTTGCTTCTTGAGACGGTCTCTTTTCGTACCAGCGAATAAATGCTGAAGATTACGAAGCCTTTAATTTTTGTCCCTAATTTTCCAAAATAATCCTACTCAGGATAACGATCAGCCGTACCTTTCAAACCCTGAATACACATGGTTAATGTATATTAATCACCAGATTGCTTTTGTACGTATCAGTTGCGGATTATTTCGCACACGTCACCGCGAGTAGGTCAGTAGAGCCAGCCAGTCCCCAGACACGGAGTAGGACTGCAGGTATGTCGAAAACAGTTGAGGACAACGTGCAGGAAATAGCAGTAATACGCATGGTAAGGATAGGATCTGGTGTTAGCAAGGGTCTAAGGAAGATTAGTGTTGGTACGTTGGTATTAGTGGTGCTGAAACGTCGGAAATATCCGGATATAATTACGCGGACAAGACTGAAATGTAATCTGAATAAAGTGACGCGTAAATCTTGACACCTACCAGAGATGAACATTACGCATTTTTAAATCGGAATGGCTGGAATATTCTGATGCTGATCCTATTACAACTGTCAGTATTTTGTATCAGAAATCCTTCAACCGAACTGAACGTTTACTCCTCGACTCATTCCGAAATTCCCTCGACTTTTCTGCAGCAGATCCCTTTCAAATGTTAATTAGCTGCGATATTTCCCCTTAGTTGCTTCACCCTTCATCCCCCATGTCCTGCTGCTGATTTATAACGTCAGCATAATGAAAGAAAGGAAACACGCCAAGTTCACACCAGCACGACTCTATCCATTTTGGCAACTTTAAACGACAGTCTAATGAGCGATGACTATTAAAAGAAACTGGTCTACCATTTTGCTCCCTCCTGCAATCAAGAAAGAAGTGCGAACATGTAGCACACACATATTTATACAATCTTTATTATAGCCCTGTCTTCACTAACACTGACACTTATTTATCGAAGGTACAAAAGTATTGTTACACGCCAGAGCATTTCGTAGAAGTACAGCATCACAAATGACAATATCCCTTACTTAAATATTTATCAGTGTTAAATGTTTGAAAAAAAATTTAAATCTGCAAGTTTTATTCTTCTGTACAAGCGACTGTTTCGAGGAAAATCGATAAAGTTCATTGCCAATTCTACTGAGCCTTACACTGGATTGGCATAAAATAAAATTAAATTCGACCGATAAAAATTTCTGGATAGAACATAAATTATGTACCCAACGAAAACTGACTGAGTAATTTTGGAAATTATGCAAGCAGACAGGCAGGAACATGATCTTTTCAGTCTCTTCATTTTATACACTTTGTAAGAAAAAATTGCTAAGTTGTGGGAAATATTTGAAGGCACTCGTTGCTCGCACTTGGGATTATAAGTTGCCTGTCTGCTGTTACCGGACTGTCCTGTCTACATGTGTATGGGTGTGTGTTGTGTTGGAAAGAAAGAAGGAAATATTTACGAGGCTTATGTGTAGACGAGAAGACAACAAAGAGGAGGTTTGCAAATGGATACGGGGTGAGGACGTGCGCGGCTTTCATGGGGCTTAAGATGAGGCACTTGTGAATAGAACGATGAGCTTTTGACTTCCACAAATGCAGGTGTTTTTGATTACCTGGGCTAAAATTAGGTTTTCGGAAAGGACTAACCCATGAAATGAGTTCTTTGGGTAATTGTTTGTGAATATGCTAGTTATATGTCATTTGTAAACGTGTCTAAGATACTTTCATTCTGAGTTCACTTTTCTGTTTAAAAATATTCAATAGTAATCCTCAGAAGGTACTTTATTAATTTACATTTTAGATAAACGCATTAAAAGTTTACAGTTACTTCATATGTGTGGGCCTATATAGCTATATGCACAATAACATGATGCTGCACAGGACTGTGCCGATTTCAGAGGTTCACAAGGCTGCTATATCGATATAATGCTGGAGGCAAATTATAATAATTCACGCATCATGAAACTTCCATCAATGTGTTGTTTCTTGAAAATTTGTAAAAATTTGTAACGCTTTTGTAAAGTGTTTTAATTTAAACTTATATTACTATACTTGCCTAACACAATAATTTCTGTCTGTATATTGCCGACCTTTTAAATTGAGGGCGAGAATAATCCTTCTTCTCTCCAAAGTGTTCGTAATTGACATGCTGATGTACAGGGCGTACAAAGGTTCAGCACAATTTCAGGCGCGTGGATTAATAATATTTTATCTACACGTTTTGAAGCCTTGAAAGTGTATGGGTAGGTTCGTATTTACAATTTGCTTCGACTTTAGAAGAATTTTAGTTTGTATTCTCTCACTTAAACAAATCGTAATTGTAGTATCCAAAACACTCCCGAGTCACCTTCTTCTTCAGCTGTAATATAGCTGGGCTTCTGCCCTCTTCCACCTCAGAATTAAGAGTAGCTTCTCAAATTTTGAACATTTGAATATTTTTGAATATTTTGAACATTTGGCAGGACTCCTCGGCTAACGGATCGGTCCAAAGCAAAGCTTGTACTTATTCAGGATGCCACAAGAAAAGAGGAGCAGACATGCCTCCATGTTTCGAGGAGGATTCTAAACCCTGTTTCCGAATCAGTGCGTGCCACAGACATTGCCGTTAATACAGTGCCAAAACTTTCTAAAAGACATTCTTTAATATACGCCAGATAGTGTGTGTGCGTGCTTGCGGGTGTGCTTGCGTGTGTGACTTACTGCTGTAGCTTAATTTATTTTAATTTTTGGGAGTGTTGGAATATAGTATGCTACTTTTATCAAAGCTTTACAGGAATTTTCTTATTATTATATATTTATTTGATTTACAAATGTCAAGTAACTTCATGCAGTAAAGTATTTCTTGTTCAGAAGATAACAATCACTGAGACAATCAGAAAATTCCTGGTTCTTTATGGACTATAAATTTATTTCTGTTTCTACAAGATGTAACCTCTGGTTACAATAGAGCGTTCCGTATCATATTTCTTAAAGTAAGCAAATTAAATTATTTTCCGCAAGAGAAGTGCTTTAATAACTCTAATGCCGTTTGGAGCGTCAGATCGAGGTTAATCCTTGGTATTTAGCCCTTTAAGACGCTCTAATGTGAATGTGGATTTAGTCGCCAAGTTACAGCAGCTCGTGTCTAATCGCAATGCCTGCTGGGTAATGACTAGGAGACTGTATATTAAAGTTTCACCCCTTGGTGCCTGTTTCATTATAAACCGCCCCTACCTACCCTTTCTAGCAATGCTAAATTTGAGACAAAGACTTATTGTAAGTGGGGTAATGACAGAAGAAGGCGGATGTTGGCGGTTTCGAGACATTTATACAACCCACATCCGTGTGTGTTCCCAACTCACCGCAACATTATGACTGCAATTTCCGAATATCACACCAACTTCCATTTTATACAAAACCCGCTCTCTTACAGAGCAACTTGTTTTCTTCATGTGGTCTTTCTGAACAGAGAAGTGTTTTCTACCGACGTGCAGACAAATTAAATTGATGACTTAATGGCTTTAAAAGAAGTAGCTTGAATTGACCCTTTCTTTCATTTCTTATTTTTTCTTTATTTTTTCTCTCGAGCTTACTGACAATGATCTCGTTCTTCATTATGTACTATGTACTAATTATGTATTATGTACTAATAAACCTCTCGCCTCTTTGCATGGCATATTTAAGTTTTGGATATAGGGCCTTAAACTTGAGGGACATACTAATACACTTGTCATTATTAGTGACTGGAAATTAACGAAGATTAAAAGTACTGTATTCTACATCTTTTCTATTTTCCGATAACATAATATATATGTCTGAATCAGGTATCGCTAATTGTGTTTGTACAAACAATTTGGTAACTCTGGAGATTTTCTAGGGACTCACAGGAGTTTTCAGATATTCATTAATTTCTTAATTTTTCGTCTGCAGTCACAAATTATGTGGTGATTTCTACCCTGTGAACGGAATTTGTATCCAGGGCTGACAGTTCGGAAGGTTCAGATTATGTCCAGGTAGTAAATTTATTGGAGTTTTCGGGTTTAAATAAAGACAAGTGACATTTTAGAAGAAAATGGCATGTTGTTGGTTAGGCTCCCTTTTCTTTGTGAAAGGTAGTTGCTAACACAATATTTGTCACACTGTGGGCCCCTAAAATGGTCACTCGATATCCTGGTCTACTCACTTTTGCATTTTTACTTTTCTTATTGACCTGAGTCCCCGCCTCCAATTTTCGTGGTTTTAATTGGCCACATCCCTTGCAGTCTGCTCATATAATCGACCAGGTTCCTCGTCTCATCAATACTGGGATTAATTACGTCACCTTGAAGACGCAGGCAGTATGTTCTTCCGAAATGTCAGTGTTATTATACGAACCGATATGGTGTCAAAGTCCAGACATATGTCAAATAAAGAGTCTCGCTGTGAAAATTAGAATGGGTAATATCATATTTGGGAGAGTATCTTCAAGTGAGATAAAGGCACAAAACTCTTTTTTTTAGTAGGATTTGAGGTTCTAAGAGAGATCACTATTGAGATATTGTTTAGTACACGGATATCAAGTTTTCTAAATAATCTGCTACTTCATTTTCATGGGACAGAGTTAAAGACTTGAATATTCCAGTGTAAAGATTAATACAGGAAGTTACTCCATAAAATTTGTAGGCATTTAAAATATTACAGGTTGTCGTAGGCCACAAGGCTACTGTCTATACTTTAAACCGAATTTTCAATGAACCTCTTTTATTTTGCCACAAGGTCCGTTAGAGGCTATAGGCTTCTTCTAGGTTCCCTTCATCGAAGATAGAGGTACGACCCCTGCCTTACCGTAAGTCGGAAGAACCCCAAAAAGTATGCGACCATTCACTCAGAAAGCACGATTTTAATGAAAAGCAACAACATTGGTTTGCAAACTGTAACTTGGTTAATCCGTACTGAAGCTAACCACCATCCGCGCCTTACTCTGATCTGTTTTGTTTGCCGTTTTATGTAAAGATAGCTTCATATTTTAAATGCTGACTAAATTTTGGAATTTGTTATTGTTTTATTTAATGAAATTAGTGCGATTTGACTGCTCGGGAACTTTCGACTTAAATCCACAACTGCTTTATATCAAACACGCATGTTCAGACACTGAGTTTCAGACGTCTGCTTTTTCTTGTTGATTTCGTGTGTAACGTAGCTGTTCTGTGAATGTGCCCGTGTGTCATATACTTGTTAAAAGCAAGCAAGGAACTTTAACTTAAAATAGCAGCATTTCATCACGCAGAATTTTTAATGTTAACAGAAGTGGTACATATATTTACCACTGTTCTTCAACAGATGAACTAGAAGTCCTTCAGTAAAGGCAACTACAGATATTAGTGCTGCTAGCTGCTATACTTAACCGTCAAAGACAGAGTAACGGAAGGAATGTAGTATAATTCTCGTCTAGAATCAACTTGATTCGAAACCATATAGCTAACCAGCTACCTTTCGATTTGTTCCTCAGTCTTTCCAGAAATATTGCAATAATTCTTCGAAAGTTTGCGATGTTGTTTGAGTCATTGTACGTATCACTATTCAGTGTCTGGTTATATTTGACCTATATAAAATAAATCCAATACTACAAGGAATTCCCGAAACGTCGCTTACAAAATCTCTACGATCTTAATTAACTTAATAGCTTAGAAATCTTAAGATGCTGATTTCGGTACCAGCTGTCATCACCATTTTGAAAATTAAAAGCATCTCTCAGTATAATGTCTACTAATCACCAGAAGAAGAGAGCAGAGCAAAATACCGAAACATCGGGTGTATAAATAATTGCAATAGACATTATAAAGCACATTATTCATACAATATATCTGAATAACAGTTTACAATTCCCAAGAAATGTTCTTCTTGCAACGCTTTCAACTAATCATGTACAATTTTACATAATATTGGACTGGTTTACGAAACGACGCGAAATGATATAACGTAAAATGTATAGACACATGTTGAAAGGTTTTAGATAATACATTTTTCGTTGGTGTTTTGTACATATTTCACTGTTGCATTCAATAGCTGCACGAACTTCGCATGTCTGTGTTGAATGTTTGACATTCCGTTGCCGTCGGCATGCCAACACCAGGACTCATAATCAAATACTAATTACAGTAACATAGTGCACTTTGTTGTAGGTTGTGTTCTCCTGCCTCAAACTAATGCAGCTGTGAAATATTACTGTAAAATATGTAAACATTACTGTGGCGTGCACAGAGTGGTGCATATCGCATTCATTGAAGCAATAGCAGGTCAGGAACTTTTTACTATTCTGTTAGTATATCGTGTTTGAGTCCTCTTCAACCTAAAAACAATTAAATCCGATGCATTGCGGCTAAATTCAGATGTAAAATCACGTACGTATATTTAATCAAATCAAAGGGATTTTGGAAGTGCCAAATATTGACGCGCAAGGTTTCTTTCTGACAGATCTTACGTACTTCCCATGCAAAATGATACAGAATATTACACTGTGGAGTCACCAACTTTGTTCCTTCCACTTCTTGTATACTCTCGAAAAAATAAAATATTTCTAATGAAGTTTGTAGATCTCAATGTGTTCTATATTTTGTGTGATATTCTAGTCGTTTGTATGACACACTTGTTTTTAGAAAAATGATAAATTTTGATTTAACCTTTTAAAGCCTAGCGGTAACTTCACATACGACCAGGTTTAACATCAAAAAATTCTACGTGGTGCCCACATTGCGTTTATGTGTTTTGTACGGATCTCAGAACAAACAGCAACAGCCTTATAACACATTAAGAGACTGGTTTCTATAACCGAAGTGGAGAGTGTTTTCAGCACGGTACGCACTGAGTCCTTACGTTAAACAGATACGCTTCGTCTTTAAAGGGTTAAGCTTTATGTGAAGTCAATATTGTGTGGAAAACACAAGAAGAAAAATTAAACCCACAGGAAAAATTTTAGGGGATCACACTTAAATCATATGTAATAAAAGTTATTTCAGTAAGTTAAAAGACGCAACATTCAGACTGGCTTGCGCCTTGCTGCCGTAAACTTTCAATTTCAAGTAAGTGGTGCAAAAGCAAACGCTATATTAGAGACAACGTGTGGAGGTGTGGACTAGACTGACCTGGCTTAGACTAAGGTGTAGTAAAGGACTTGTTTGGGCATAAAGATTAACCTTCAAGTTCTATAAAAACGTAATATTCCTTGCAATATTCTGACTTTCTGAAGGAAGACATTAGACCATGGATTTGATTGTACCCAAATAGTGCTATGTTTTAAAAAATAATTTAACCCATATGCTGTAAGTTATTCCTTATGGAGAGTAAAGTGAGTTTTCGACTTCCTTGAAATTGTTAATGCGTTGTCCATTAAACGATGAAGGGCTTTTATAAAATAATATTTCTAATTATGTTAACTTGTAATTTAATTGTAGGTAAAACAATAGTTGACTTTATTCTGCTTTATTCTGTAGAGTTAGGCGCCATGTCGTGTACCAATTACATTCAGAAGCGCAAAGTATATTATCAAAATCTGCATTACTTCTACTGTCATGACAGCATGTTACCGCAGTACTTAGTGTTTTTTTATCTTCGCTTGATTACTTTCAGAATGTGTTTGCTAACGCGTTTTAAGAAGCCCTGTCAATAAATTTTCATAATTTAGTCACTGTGGTGCAAGAATATTAGTCGGGTGATCCGATCAAGAATGAGATGGGCGGGGCACGTGGCGCGTATTGGGTGTGGGAGAGATGTATACAGGCTTTTTGTGTGGAATCCTTAAGGAAGGAGACTGCTGGGAAGAACTAGGCGCAGATGACAGGATAATATTAAAATGGATTTTCAATAAGTGGGTTGGGGTATCCGGATTTTTCTGGCTCAGGTTATGTACGGGTAGTATCAGAGAACTACGTTAGTATTTGCTCCAATGGTCAAGCGGCCTTGAAAGCATTACAGGCTGTGAAAACCACGTCTCCTTCGGTACGACAGTGCCAAAGAGCCTTGGACGATATCTCCACTTACCATTCTGTGTGGCTGTTTTGGGTCCCCGGGCATTCAGGACTACGTGGAAATGAAATCGCCGATGAGCTCGGAAGGGAGGGCTCTGCCCACCGCTTTGTTAGAGAGGAGCCGGCCTTGGGGGTCTCAAGGCAGAATATAAGAAGAAGAATGCAGTGGTGGTTGGACAGACAGCACTTGATGCGATGGCAGGGTCTGGTTGGCACTCTGAGGCAGGCTTCAGAGTTGATCTGGGGCCCTCGTGCTGCTGCCAAGACCACGCTAATGTCCTTTAATAGGGCGCAATCCAGGGTAGTTACTGGCCTTCTCACTGATCATAACACCCTGAGAAGACATCTTCACGTAATGGGTAGTCCCTTGCATAGGAAATGTGGTGCTGGGGAGGAAACCTCAGCCCCTGTGTTCTGTGAGTGTGAAGCCTTGGCGACACTCAGGCATATTTAGCTGGGATCCTTTCTCTTGGAGCCTGAAGACGTTAGAGTTCTGAGTCTAAGGGCAATCTAGAACTTCTTTAGAAGGACAGGGCTCTCATGACCTGGGCCTAGTGAGGGGGCACAAAGGGCTGGCTAAAAAGGCCTACGTGCATCGGGACCGCAAGGGCTGGACCCACACTTACTCATATTCATATTCATGTACTGGTAGTGGGCTTTTGTGAAGGCAGTTAATTAACCTCCGAATTTCATCGACTGCGGGTAATTTCTTGACTAGGTTAGGACCTCTTCATATCTGAAGAAGGACTCCGATCCGTGGGATTAGTTAGTGGTGTATAAGTCAAATTTGAACCACAGTTGAAATAATTGTGCAGTTAAAGTGAGTTTAAAATGTCTTCAGAACTTCTTCAGCTCTCTTTCCGGTTTTAATCCATATAACCCGATGTACGCGGCTTGTGAACGTGTTTATCTTTGTAAAGTTACAGATATTAGCCTACCTTAGACTCGTGAGCCGACCTTTTGTTTTCTGCTTTGTGTGTAAAGTTCTGTGGGTCGATCCTTTGTACTAGGAGTCCCTGCCATAACTTTAAAAATATTAATGCAATAAAAAGCTCAACGCCGTTAACTAAAATTACGGTTATTAAAAATGTTGTATCTCCGTGGCGCTACGGCCCAGTGCTTACTGTGGTCCTTTCTTTTGTTGGATTTATAACTGTTTTTCGTAGACATTTCTTGGGGGATTGTTGAACGAGTGTTCGGTTCATCACAAGACCCCTAAATACACGACAACCCAAACATACATCCGTGTCCGCAGTGGAAATCGAATCCAATACTAAAGCCTTCGAGCTCTATAAGACAACAGAAGCACTAAACTGAGGAGCCACTGTAGTCGGCTTGTTTAAATTCCTCAGGCTGAATTGTGAGTAAGCGCACTGAATGTGTAAAGTTTAGTTTACTAAAACGAACTGCTTTAATGAAACGTTTTGAATCAAGGAGCAGATCTCTGATAAGTTTTATCTTACTTCATCCTGCCGGTGCTTGTCGATTGGATTAAAATATTTTCATGACTCTGGTTTAAAATTACAGATGGGCCTATACAGTAGCAGGCTTAAGAATTTTTGAATTGTAAAATTTTATTTAGAAGCACGTATTAAGTTTGCTGTTCTTCCCTCTAAGGGATATCAGTATGTGTAGCTAAAACTGCGGCTGTTATTTCATATTCATACAGAGATAATGTCGTAGAACTTATCAGTCGATCAACTGCGAATTTAGACAGAAATATCACTATATATACATACATGTGTATATAAGTGAGATACAACTGTATTCCTTGCATTCTTACGTCGATACATGTTTCCATATGCACATACCGCCATCAGGTGAGCATGCCAAGTGACTGCACAAGCTCGCGTGTTGGTACGACCATGAGGAAGTGTGTAGCTCCATAAGCATAAGAGGATTTTGTTGTATTCGTGTGAAATATATAGTGAAGTGTAGCATTAACATGTATATTTCGACGGACGGGGTGTTGCAACGTTTCCTGTGGTATAAGCCGCATTGATAGGCAAGGAGTTGCGAGGGAAGCGTGGAAAGCCGAGACATAAAAAGTGCTGGAAGTAGTCAACGTGTGAGGAGGACAGGTTGACTGAGAAACCTGACCATCAATAAGCCACTGGCTTGGATGTTATCTGTCTTCTGATTCTGCTTCCTGAAATAAAGAACAATTTAACGCGAAGAATATTCGTTTCGGATGTTTTCTGTCTTGTTATCTATTGATATGAACAGCAAGTTGGTTCAGATATCCTAGTACATAACTTCTTTAGAAGATTCAACTTTGGGGTAAATATTTCTTGGTCTGATCAGAGGATAATGTCCCTTTTGTCAAGGAATTCAATTTATCAGGCGGACATTTACGCGCTGTCTAGTAATACGAGGCCTATTACAAAAACTCACGTGATTTGTTCAACGCAGTGACGGTAAATACTCTGAATTGTTTGCTTTTAGGCAAACTGTACACATGGTTAAACACTTGCTGTAGCACCCGTTCAAATATTGGCCAGAGCCATGTTCATAGCGCTGTTAACCATGTGCAGCATCCACTGTAAAGTAGAAGAAAGAAAGAAAGAAAGAAAGAAAGAAAGAAAGAAAGAAAGAAAGAAAGAAAGAAAGAAAGAAAGAAAGAAAGAAAGAATGAATGAATGAATGAATGAATGAATGAATGAATGGATGGATGGATGAATGAATAAAAAAGAAAGAAAGACAGAAGGGCGTATGTATTCAAATTTGACATAGGGGTGGTGCAAAATGAAATGTTAAAATAATCTTGCCAATCAACAGAATAAAGAAGAATAAGAATTAATATTTAAATTACAATTTAGCACTATTTAAAATTCGATTATTTCTTTATTTACAGTAACAGAGTTTTGTAACTGAACACGTTAAATAAGCAAGGACTCAATCGAGGTTTAGCCGGAGAGAAGGTGACCCAAGTGCGACATTTATCATGCACCTATTTCCAGCCCGAGTTTAAAAATGTTCAAAGACTTCCTTCCACACACACGTACTCCGCCACGCGTTTTAATGTAAGTCCTAAGGATATATATACATATATACGTCTGTAAAGGGACTTTATTTCCGGTCCAGATAGGCCGAATCGTATCAGATACTTGAGTCATTTTTGAAGGAAGAATATCACCATGTTAAGACCATGCCATTTGCTATGGGATTGTATTGGTTGGATGCTGAGACAGAGTTTGAATTATTGTCGCCCACAAGATTAATAATGTGGGAAGCTTTCCGGTGAATTGGTCACTGAGGAAAGCAAGTGGTTTGCCACATTATATTGGGTGTGTATGCCAGATGAGGGTCACTACGTACAATATGCAAACAAGATTATACGAGTCATAAGTAACGTTGTGGAACTTGGCTCCCGCCGTGAATTGTTCCAGTGTTTGGTTGCTTATAACCACTTACATTATCAAATCTGCTGTGAAATATTTCTCAAGTTAGTTCTGCTTGAACGACGTTTATAATCCAGGGTTCAGCAGAAGAGCTACGAATTGAACCATTTAAACAAAGTAGCAATCAGGGTTGTTTTTAAGTAGTGATAACAGAGCGGGTTTTAAGGTTGCAGAATGATTTTCGCACTTTATGTTACAAGAATATGTAACTGATAGGACCACATTCTTCACACCTACATTCCGTACCTTACAATCTACTTTCGTTCATGGTCCTCTTTTTTTTGTTAATTATGCCAAATTATTCTGCTGAGAACGTTTCTCCGTCACACCTTCGATCTATGTTCTACTCTTCAGAAAGTGTGAGACCAAGTTTGTATCATGCCTTCCAGAGAAAGGGTTACCGTTTTAATTCGTATGCTTTAATTTCCAGGGTTTAGATAGGAAATGGGAATATACACACTTCTGAATTCTTTTGGACTTAACGTACTTTATAAAAATTTATACGTAGGAGTGAAATTTGTCACAAGAATTTCAAAATGGCAATAGCAAGATTCCCGTTTTTATATTTCTAGAGAAGAACTATTTGCTGTTTATTATCTTTAATCTCCGCATATGTATACTTCTTTCTGCTGATTCAAGCAACAAAATCACGTTTATCAACATCGCAGCTTCTCAGAGGAAGAATCTCGACCCCTTTTCACGGCGTTGATCTGCATAGCCAAGGGGAGCTTGTCCTGCAAAGACATACTGCCTCTGTATTCAAATGCACTGCAGTGCAGCTTGATGAGTGGCGCCGGACAACATCCTGTCTTCGTTTAGTATGTAGGATTTAATATTGCGCTTTTAAATTCAGGGCTGAACAAATCTCCACTCGACTACCCAGACCGATGGCAATCGCACTTACCAGACATTTTTCCAAGACGTAAACCACGCCAGTCCAAGCAGTTGTTACTAATGCTGACCGAACTGCTGAACATCGCAAAAAAGATGAATTTATAATTATAATCCGGGCCTACTGCATCTTGTCTAAATATATCTCTCTGAATGTGACGCGGTTTACCATTGATATGTGTGTGATGCAGGGATGTAGATCTTGGTAATAGTGAATAACCGGCCCAGGAAATGGCAGCAATATGGAGCAGTAAACTGTAACTCTAATTCAGTTGATACTTCAGGCTCGACATTGCAGATTATCCTTGAAAGACCTTGATATATAATAATTGGTTTGGAAAAACTGTATGTGGAAACTCTTGTTAAAATTTAAAGTTATCAAATATCCCCGTTGAATTTTTAAGGGATTTTTCATTAGCATTTTGTAATGCGTAACGTCACGTCCATTACTGGTCAAATATACTCGTAAAAATCTGTGGATAAATGGAAAAACGGAGTGATATTTAACATCCAGAAGTAATTTTCTTTTTTACTCGCCTGCCTTATATTTATGCGTCACTAAGCAGGAAATGGATTCATTTTGTTCCTGTTTATGCCGCGGTACATCCATTAGTGCGTTCGCTCTGTTGCTGTTTCGAAGTGCATTCAGTCAGAAGCTGGGTACTGTGCTACGTACCGTGTAAATATTTTTAATAACGATAGGCTGCGTCAACATTTATCGACTGCCAATCCTAATCTTAATGTCATGTAAAAGAGTTCTGTAAGCGGGACATAGGCCTGTATCGTTTTAAGTCACTTTTCCGACATAAACGCAACAGCTAACTTCTGCTATAGACATTTATGCAACCTATTTATTTACGCGGAAATTAGTACTGAAGGACATAGGGGAACTACGCACATTTGAATTTGAATGCCAATTAATAGTTAAAATCTTACCATTTTGTGGTGGATCCCACACAGTACAAATTTTTAACGACCGTACACATTGGAAAGAGGAACCTACGTAACAATTTTTAACATAAGTACTACAATTTCTAGGTGAGACATCCGCGTTGTGCTTAGTCAGACATAAATATATATGTATGTAGGTATTCAAACCACCATCATGCACAACACGATTTACAAATTTTCAGATTAGTAGCTTCGGCTTTTCAATTAGGCTGTCATCACACCTATTCGATACCAAGGGCCGTAAAAAGCTTATACCGTCATGTGTAATTGGGATCTCATTCCCTTACAATACACGTCATAAAAAGTTATGTTAAAGTAAACAAGTTTTGCATATTTTAACATTAGATTTTTTAAGTGTATTGCTCTCTCATTTTTTCTTTAAGGGCTCTATTAACCTTGCTTTTGTGTGTTGTATGTATTTTTCCCTTCTTTCACTGTTGTCTTTTGAGTGGTGTAATACTTCTACAGATTCACCTGCTGTTTTAATTGTTGAGTTCGTATTTGGTTGATTGTGTTTGTGGCTTTTTAACAACAACCTGCTCTTTTTTATATTTTGTTTTCAAATATTCTGCAGTATTGATTATCTCTGTTTCATACGTCGCTTCAATTTGTAATAGACCTCCTTCTACGTCTTTCGTTTTTTACACACAGCCTATCTGTGTCAGTTTTTGCGTGACACACTTCATAGATTGCTAGCATCTTTCCAGTTCTCTAGCCAATTTTTCTTATTTCTTCAAATTTTCAATTAATTATACAAAAGCTCTACTTTAATACTGGGACGGCTAATGCTCCAGTTACTGTCACTTTATTCTTGGCATTCAACTCAGATTTCAGTACCATTCTTAATCTTCTGGTGTATTCCTTCTTCAATATTTGTTTCATTTGTTGACGTATACCTTCAATTTCCTCAGTCACAAGGTACTTTTACGTTTTTCCCAGTTCAAGCTCTTTTATTTCTCTGTTGATATATAATATTACATTTGGGAGTAAACTAATTTTCCTTTCCTGAATACAGTCTTTGCAAAATTGTCAAGTCCCAATTCCATATGGATATCATCACTGAAGTTTCTGTTTGCATCTCTTTTTGTAGTTCTTTCCCTGTTTAACCTATCAGTTTCAACTCTTCATGCAAGGTAAATGTGATATTTTTGCCTTTTTTTATGTGTTCTTGGTATCCTGTGTTCAACTTGTTCAACGTCTCTGTGAGAAGGACTAAGCTAATGTAAAATATGAGTGGTGATAATGAGACTCCTGGACATATTCCACATTCTATTTCTGTTGTTTCCGTTTCTATTAGCGTCTCTCCTGTATAAGCACATACATGTTCTCCAGTAAATCATGATTTTCTTAGTGAAGGGTATTGTTTTTTATTGAACCGAATTAACGCTACAGATTTGATTAACCAACTGTCAGGCACACTGTCGAAAGCTTACTGATAATCTATGTGTGTCATACATAAATTTTTCTTCCTGCTGCTACAGTCCTGTAATATCGCTTTCGGTACGAAATAGTAAACACCAACTAATGCACCAAAAATGTATATAATCTTTATTCGTAAAAGTCTTCCACATGTTTCGACCCTGCTTGGCCATCTTCAGGGATAATAGTTTCAATACACTATGGTTGCGTTTATACAGTTAAGTGTGAATCTGCCCTAGGTTTCATCCTCCGTTTGAGAGGTACCGTGTACTGTCCGCGGTGTGCGTCTGACGACACGTAAGATTATATACATTTTTGGTGCTTTAATTGGTGTCTATTATTTCGTATGATACAGTGCACGGAAAAGGAACACGTTAAATCGCTTTTGGTATTAATAATTGACCTTTGCATCCTTTTGATCCTCAGCAGAATCCTTTCTCTTCTTTAGGCATCGGATTGTTATCAATATACTGATAGATGTAACGGTTTTGTATATTGTAGGCGGACAGGTCACAGGTCTGTAATTTTTTGGTATTATTATTATTGTTGTTATTACTGTCATTATCATAATCATCATCATCATCATCCTCAGCATCCTTCTGAAGTCGTATCAGTTTAACTGGTTCTAAAAGCATACGGGTTAGAGACCAAGCACACCTTATACATTATATTGCTAATAACTTTCGAACTATACAACATACATTAAACATTTTTTATCTCTGCGTGAGAATATATAGACCAGAACGAAGATTCAGCTGTTTCAGACTGGCTTATCTTTTTTGGGGGTAATTCGCTCTGTGGATAATACTGATGGTACCTACTGTACAGACCACATTCAGTTGTCGTACACTTGTTAGCTCGTCTTTGAGGTCTGTATACTTCTGGAGTTTCTCGGTGATGGCGCTGTTATTATTGTTATTATTATTATTATTATTATTATTATTATTTAAATTTTTCCTCCGATATGCCACGCCCTCAAACCCTATTAAGACTAAATTCCATTACACATTAAAGTGAAAGGTTTACACGTACGTAGGCCCTATAGCTTACAAAATATGCCGGACATTTTAAGGTTTAAACTTACGAAGGAGTACAGGGTGTCCATTTACCATGTTCCTGAACACGGAATATTTATGGCTTAGAAAGCCCTCATTGGCCCGGAGAATCCGTGACAGCTGCCGTGCTCAGACACAGTAACTGTGGCTTCCTGTATAAAACCGAATGTGTAAGGCCAGCAGTTAAAATGTTGCGCATGTTATTTTGTATTCCCTCTTACGGAAGTTTTAAAATCATTGAACTTCTCATTTCCTGTCATAAATGGAACTCACTTAGCCTCAGAACAAGGCATAGCCAGGAACGTACAGCTGCAGTAAACCGTTATTATGTTCAAGTTTAACCGAAATTGTGTCGTTTATGATTGGAAAAATTCGGAAGTGTTTTGAGTTAATCCTCTTCCCAGATATGCCCAAGACTTCTCTTTGAATATCGCTTTTATTACTCTTTGGAAAATCCGCTTTGAAACCATTCTTACAAACACGTAACTTTTAAAGTTCAAATTATCTCAAAGTTGTCCATAAATTAAAACATCAGCTGCTCCACATCTGTGCGTCTTATGACCACATTAATGACCGACATTTAGCTTAACGATAGTAATTTTCATTTTATTTTATTGCCGAGGGTTATAACAGTATTCCGTGTATCGGAAAATAGTTTTTCTCCTTACAGTCCTGCCTACGCCTTCTGTTCCGTAAACGTAAAGGCCGTGTACGGAATTCTTTTATCCATTGTCTTTTAACTGAAATTACCAGGGCAGTATCAATGCGAATGATAATGACTGTTTCAAAGAAGAGGAATAAAACCATTCAAACTAATGACACCGGTTTAATGATGCAGTATAAATATACTTAAAATGCATTTTGTAATGTTCCTGCGCAGCAGACAAAGTGTTATTTTATGTTTGTACAATTAGGAATCTTTTAAAAGAAGAGAGACAAGGACAGTGGGAATGGAGAAACTGAAAAAAAAAGGATGAAAGAACTATGTGTGTAACTACATGTGTAACATTTTAATCCTAAGAGGGTTTTGTAATTTGCAGGAGGCACATTCCTGAAGGACGTGATGCCCTGAGCTCTGTAACGAATTTTTCGAATAGATAAGTAAATTTAATTTACGGTGGAGTTAAAGTGACAGTTTCACCTTTATGTGTGATTTATGCTGTAATGCCCCTGAAAGGATAATTGGGTAATTTTCCAAACTTTTACATTCACGACCTCTGTAGCCATAATTTTAGGTTCTACATGCTTGCACATAGGCCTGGAGAGGAGGTTCGTGTGTGGGATGGGCAGATGAATTATATTCATAGGCAGATTAGATGTACAGTAGGTCTGACCCTTGTATAACTATCACTTTTCAGTGCCACCACTCCTATTCCTTCCTACCACAGCCGAACACAATTCCCTATACGAGAAAAACATTTCTGAACCTTTCCGCTGTTAACATAGATGAGCCATGTTCTCGGAAATGTTTTCATATATTTAATTAGCTACACGACTTTATATTCCAGAAGACAAATTTTTATCGTCAATGTCGTGAAAACCTTATAGTTTTTAGACAGCTTTAACGAAAGTTGATTATTTTCATTGCTAGTGTTACTAATGCTTCTGCCTCAGTACTTTTGTGTTTGCAATGGTGTTATGATTGAAAGGGTGCTAGTTAAAATGATGTCCTAATGAAACCAACTTATTTTAGGAACCCAATTTTATTGTACATATTACCTTCTTATCTTGTGAATGTTTGAGCTAGGCTTATTATTTATTGAATTCTCTTTGTATCACGGGGTCTTGTTTAGTGTAAATCCTTCAAAAACTGAATTCATTACAGATATCAATTTCCGTCTTTCCATTCTTTCCGCTTCATTATATGGACTTGGTGCAATGGAGAACTAAATTATTAGAAACAATCGAACATTTCCCCTTAAAACATAATTTGGTTTACAAGGGTCCAGCTATTGTAGGCATCACCATGCAAATACTAAATTACGTTCTGAAAAGGTGATGGTGCTGGAGTGAGTTTGGTGGTGAATGAAATGGCTGTCAGTTGCTTAAAGCACTCGTAGGTTAAATTCGTGACTTGGCCGTTGCAAGGCTTCTTATAACTCGTAACCCGAAAACACAGAGCATTGCGCCTTATGAGCCTGCCCTCCTGTTTAATATTATTTTATCATCACTTAGAGCAGTGGTCTACAATCCTCGGACCGCGGGCCGCATGCAGCCACCTGAATGTTTTTGCGCGGCCCCCAAACAAATTTTGAGTTTTGTGTATAAAAAGTCTAATTCAAATTTATAAATGTTAAATAAAATTCATTCTGAAATATTTTAACATTTGTACTAAAATTTTAAAAATATTTTGTTTTTGTTTTTGTGTGTGAAATCTCAGTTAATGTCGCAGTAAATACTGCAAGACTATAGTAGGGGATGTTTGGAAGGTAGGGGGAATAAGTAAATAATAATAAAAATAAATTATAAACCATAAATAAGTAAAATAACACAACTATTGTATGTGTGTTTATGTAGGGAAATATTAGTGCGCATGTCCTGCAGTAATATGCAAACTTTACTTTGTAAAACGTGAACGCGGCCCGCGAATCTTTCTGCCATTAAAGTGTGGCCCTTAGCAAGTAAAGGTCGAAGACCCCTGATTTAGAATCTCCCAAATATCGAAGTGAATAAGCCTGTACCCTAATATGGCTAACGACCCATAATCTGAAGGGTATGAGATACCCACTACTTAAAAGTTTTCCTTAAGTCTTACGTACAGTCGTAATGCAAGTGAAGTTTATGACGGAGGAAATTTTCCCTCTAAGCTGCGCGGGTGCGCGGCCGCGCAATAACTGAAATGCTGCCGCATACACTGAATTGTTGCCGCGCAGCTGTAAATTTCCAATTTTCATTGTAAATGCTCTTATTGTGCATATTACAAAAGCCTTTTAAAGTGCCGGGCAGTCGTCAGGACGTGTAAAGATTTTCTGCTCACAGTAGTGGCAGGTCCGCGCAGCTCTACAAAAATTAGAGGGAAGTTGGATGGAGCTGCAAATAACCAGGGCCCGGAGTCACGAAAGGGGCTTCGCTTTCCTTATGCAGTGGGACTAGGTATTTTCTCCACAGTCACCTACTCGTACAGCATTGTGGCTTAACAGTAGAATGTTTATTACCGTCCAAGTGGGCACTTCCAGGGCATGACACAATGCAGTACGTAAGGAGTAAAACATGAATTCAGGGCCAAATTTTTATTGTATCTTGATATTTATGTATTAGTCGCAAGATAAACTTACTGATGAATTATCGCAGACTATTAGCATGTTTGTATTGTAACTTGCGTTCTTTCAGCTGGGGTTTACATCTTTTTCGGAATCATTAATATTATGGTACAAACATAAGGTCTTAACATGCAAGGCTGTGTTCAAATGGTCAAGAAACTTCGTACTTGTACGGAGAACAAAAGCACTGCTCTTATTATGAAACGTCGCCGTTGGACCTTATATTGCTCATAACCTCACACCACATTCCTCTAAGTTTTATGTACTTCGATGTTATGCTATCAACTATAGTCTCTCTTCCAATGGGTCTTTTCTATTTTATGTCACTCAAGTGTTGTACATACACAAGTATTTGCCTAACTCTTCTGCTTTATTTGACCATTCTTACAATACTTCATGAAGAGTAATCTCCTACACCTTCCTGACATATCTCGCCATCAGAACCTTAAATCTAACCTCTCATTCTTTCTCACACTTTTTCAACACTTATACAGTTATAACTCAAGCCTTAGAAATTGATTTCAGTTTTCAGGAAGGAAAGGTGCCTCGTCTCACTAAATGTTTCTGTGCAGACACTGCAGATGCTGTGTGCTGGGTATCCACATGCAAGTTGTTCATAGATGTCAGTGGGGTGCAAAGTAATTAGTGCAATAATAATGAGAAGAAAAATAAAAATAACCTTAATTCTAAACATTTCTGCCACAGCATGAGGCTCTAACACTTTTACTACTGAAAGACAGAAATATTAAAATATCTTCACTCCTCTAACATCGTGGTTTTGTGAGGCTTGAAACTTAATTATTATTTCTTCGTTTAAGAGTCTTATATAATGTAGAATTCGTCTTTGTATCTACATTTTATTGACGCTTGTATTATTATAAATAGGCGCCTCCATTAGGATCGCCATTAGAATTTAGAGCAGGAATACAAATATCTTCACGGAGCGTTATTAACTGGTGCCGAAGGGAAACTGATCTGAATCAGCAATATCCGAGCACTGCCATCTTGCCTGTGAATTCAGAATGGGGGAATGACTATTAAGCATGAGTTCAATTTATTAATAGTTGATATCGCTATTTAAACGTAAACAACATAGGCGTAAAGAAATTCTCGCAAGCAGGAAGGTCTTTATTTATTTTGCATGCGCCCCGCTTCCCGCTCGAGTGCGAACTTGAAAAGAAAAGAAAGTTCAGATTAGCGCTACAACACCTCAGAAAGAAACACGACAAGATGTAACATTTCTAGACGTAACTGTATGTCATGAAATTTAAAAATTAGTAAAAATTAATGTTTTGTTATATTACAAATTTAACAGATTCTTGTAAATTGACCATTATTTTTAGATACATATTGGTAACATTTAAGCAACTGTGGTTGTGCGAAATTTGAGGTTTTAACCAGGGCTGTGGAGCCGTACACATAAGCTCCTACTCCGACTCCTCGATTTTTAAAACTTCCGACTCCGACACCGACTCCTTGATTTTTAAAAGCCGGACTCCAGCTCCGACTCCTTCATAAAAGCTCAATATGCATTAATAACGGTAAACCTGTAAGACATTTCATCGCCACCACGTGAATCATCAGGCTACTTTTTTTACTTATAACGTATATCTAAGTATAAGTCTTATGGTTACTGTAGCTATCAGGGCTCTGGATTTGGAGTATCTAGTTAAGATTTTAGACTGAGGTCGGAGTCGGTACATTTTTTCCCGTCTCCGTCTCCGACTCCGACTGCACCTAAAAATTCCTTCCGACTCCGACTCCACCTAAAATTCCTTCCGACTCCGACTCCACGTCCCTGGTTTGAATGGCGTGAATTTGCAAGATCGTGAAACACGAGATTTGTGATTCTTACAGCTGTATTGGCCAATCCCAGTGGCCGCGCGATCTAAGGCGTAGGTCTGGGGTAGTGTGCTTATTGGGATCGTGGGTTCGAATCCCACCGGCGGCATGGATGTTTGTCTCTTGTACAGTGTTTGTGTTGTCAGGTAGAGGTCTCTGCGACGGGCCGATCCCTCGTCCAGAGAAGTCCTACCGACTGTGGTGTGTGTTTGAGTGTGATCAAGTGAAAATAAAAACCCTCTACACCTACTGTGAACAAGTAGGTAGAAGAGGGACGGACTAGGAAACGAAACAGCCGTATTGCTGGCACGTTACACTATGTTGCTGGGTAAATAGTTACAGGCGGTTAAAAAAATCGTAGTGGCTTCATATTGAAGGTCAAGCAATCTAAAGATGTACGTTCGAAACTGTATATTAGTGTTGCTATATTTTCTTATATTACAAAGATTCTGAATTTCACTTACTGAAAAAATTTTTTTCATGGAGTTTTGTGTATTTTGTTACTCTTTAATATAATTATTAAATACAAACCGGAAATTATGTTACCATTCACACATACTAGAAAATCTCTTCATATCAGGCAATATCTGTACAAGATACAAATACGTTTTTATATGGAAGGATACTAATTAACACTAACGCATACTGAAATCCTTAAAAAACTAACTTTATCTGCTGTTCTATTTGCCTCTCATCTTAATCAAAAGGACATAGTGAATGCTTTTGAGAACAAAGTGACGAAGAGAATGTTTGCACACCTAGGAGAGGAACGGAACCGTACAGAATAGAAGGTGATATTATGAGAAGTATCATCTTCTTACGCTACAACAAATATTACTAGAACGATCCAAAAAAGGATGGTGAAAATGTCAAGATACGTAGAACACGTACGAATTTTATTTAGAGAAACTGAAAAAACGAGACTACTTCGGAGATCTGAGATTGGTAGGACATTGTTAACACTAATCTTAAAGTAAGAGTACATAAGGATATAAACTTTAAAGCAGAACAGATTAGGCACGCTTGTGGACATTTTGAACGTGAAAATAACGTGTGACTTCCATAAAATGCTGGGGTTTTCCTGACGATGTGAGCAACGTTAAGTTTGTCACAAAGTACTCTGCTCCATATAATTAGTTATATTATTATAGAGCAAAAGGATTTTTTCAGTGCATGTAAGACTATGTAGTGTCAACCATATATCGGCATTATCCTGTATAGCAGGTTCCGACACAAAGGATGTTATATTGCCTTAACGTATTTGGAAAAATAATTTTATACTAGGTCATTGTGGTCAATGCAATGAGAAGATACATTTGAACTTCTGACTGAAGTTTAACTTATTAATCAGTATGAAATTTAACGAACGGCCATATTTGAGCATTCGTTAACATGGGCTTGTTAATTGTCACCATGTGATGTGCGGTGCCTCTCCCTTCAGGTAACGTGCTACATGTTTCATTGGCATTCCCTATTACTCTCTGTTTTTTAATTAGAAGTCGAGCAAAGGAAGAAATAAAATTACACCAGCACTAAGTGTGCTTCTTTTATGTGTATATTTATGTTTCTTTTCTAATTGCTGTTACCTACGTAACTTGTGATTCGTTTTTCAAGCCAAGCAGCAATCCCAGTTATCCTCCTTCATGTTTAAACATTTATTTGCTTTAAAGGGACGTGACAAAAGACAATTCATGCAGTTTAGAGTCACACAGATTCCAGTCTCAGAGGTGAACTGGAGTGCCAATCCAATTGGCGATTTCCATCTTTATTCTTTTAAAAAAACAATGGTATGTTTCTGCTTAATAGTAGTAGTAGCAATAATAGTAATAATAATAATAATAATAATAATAATAATGCAACTTTAAATGTTATTTCCTACACTAATATTGAAAGTTAGCTCTTAAATTCGTTGGGATGGGACGGTTTTCTGAATAAGAATGTTTTTAAACTAAAACTAATAATTGGTTTTCAGTAAGGAAACGTAATGGCGCACAGCAAGAATTAAATCTGAGACCACATCGCGGCTGTGTAAGAATGTGGCACTGTGTATTTGAAAAAAAAAACAACGTGTAAGTTATGCACAAATCTATAAGAATATTTTGTTATTACATTTTCAGTAATCTGCTGTTATTGGCAGGTGAGTTTCAAGACAATAAGGTGTCATGCGTTCTTCCCAGACCTGAGGAAATCACCTTTTTTATTCTCAACAGGAAGTTCTATGAACACTTCATTAGGTCAGGTGTCTTCAACTCTTCAATCAACACGCTGAGGCAGAAATGACTCTAAATTAACACTTTTAAGACTAAAATTAATCTGTATTGTGTACAAAGATTCAATTTTTACTTCCCAGAGAACACAGTGTGCTTCCGTTAGAAAGAGCGCTAATCAAGTCCTTACACGGATATAATGACTGCGTTTAAAGAACCAAGAGTCGTAGTGATTTCGCTTATTGAGGCACCGCGTTTTAGAATCACATCAGTAATCGCTTTTCCTACGTTATTTACGCAAATCGGATTAATTGCCGAATTCCCCGTACTACCAGAAGCACAGATATATTGGCACGTTAAAGCAGTCTTTCCTCACAAAATAAGGAAACTATGTCCAAACGAAAGTGTGTGAATAAAAATTGACACCGATTTCATATTCTTTCAGATGCTGGTAATTTTAACACATGTTCTTATGCTGTAATTCTTATGTCTTCATAAAACACACCCGTGATTATCTGCGCTTCCCTGGCTGAGATATTGCCACGCAAGTCTGTGTGCAATTGTACTCATAATTATGTTAAGTAAGTGTGCTGAGGAGGGAGGGAGGCAGAGTGGGAGTGGTGCATGTATCACTGTAGAATATATTTCCTACTAAAGGTACTTTCTCCCCTCCATAAGTGCGCGCTCGTTTCTATGTATTTACAATTCAAATCTAAAAACCCCCTGCGGCGATAGGAGGGGAGGAATGGACTAGAATGCTGAAGGTAGTAGCTCTTCAGAAATGGGAGGATCAAATGGTCCTTCTTTGTGGAGCATCCGTAGGGAGCGTCAGCACAGGAAGATATGTTGCCTCAGAGAGAGGTCATGATAAGCAAGAAAACTGGGGACAGGATTCTTGTGGGAGGTTTAATGTATCTCGAAAACAGGGTGTGATACTTCGTTAGCAATTGCGTTGTTTTGTAAATAGTTGGGATCTTGAGGATTAGCATGTTCTGGTATGTGATGTAGAAATCTGTCGACGTTTCGGAGAATCTGTTGCATCCATATTCGCTCTAAAGATTACTTACAGGCCAAAAATAAATGTTTTACAAACTCAAATATTAAAGGGTATATTTATGTAGAGACTTAAGCCAGTTTCATCTTCCTGCTACCATCAAAATCAACTTTCCTAAGATGCACCGCAATATTATTTTCCCACTTCATTCTCAGTCGCATAAAGGAATCTAAAGCTAGAAAACTTTCTTTTTGTTTCAGATAAGTTATTTCTTAAGTTGATAATCTTTATCTCTTCGAATTCCGCATTATGTAGTTGTTTAGTCGAAAGAATCCCATCGAATAATATAGTGCAAATATGTTCCTGTCAGGATCTGCTCTGTTCTGGGCTATAACTCAGCGTCGAGTGGTAATCCTTTGCCGACGTTTCGGGACAACATATCGGTCCCATCTTCAATGGTCAAGAAGTCCAAGAAAAGTAGATACGTTGTCCCGAAACGTCGGTAAGGGATTCCCACTCGACGCTGCGTTATACCCCAAAAGAGCGTAGATCTCATCACCATTGCGGCGGAAGCCTGAAATCACGGATGTTCCTGTCGGCTTTGACTGAACGCTACACAAAATTCTGTAAACATAATGACTTCCAAGTTCGACGTAACTGCCCATCCCATGATAATCTCCGCGATTTTTCTCTAATAGTGCACACAACCTTTGACCTTTAAGTGCCATCACAATTGCAGGTATAGAAGTTACGCACAGTTTGCTAAGTGTCAAAATCTGGTGTCACCGGTTTTAGTTCCAGTCACGTTACAGGTGAATACCCAGTTGTATTCTTACTTTCTTTGTGTTGTTGTGTGCAACTTGTATCTTGTGCCGGATCCATCCTCCGTCAAAAGGTCTATCAAATACCTGCAAACAAAATGCACAAAATGCGAGATTGGAGGTTCTCGCAGTTCTATTGCTTGAAGTTTCATATTTCAGGGATGTGACCCTCTACCGTAGGGCGAGTATTTTTCGACTTTTTGAAAGTTTTCTGTACCTTACAGAAGAATACAGCACGATTATTAGAAACTGGGGGAAATAAACGGTGAAAGACACAGCCTAAAGCCTTCGAAGACTTCAGTCTTCATGAAGTATTAGCCTGAAAAACTGTAGGCCTTGTGACATATTGACATGCAAAACCATACAGACAGACATACAGAGAGATAAGCTTCAGAAATCAAGTAGTAGAGCATATTTTCATAAAGGTTTTTATGATATTTTATCCTGGATTATTTTAATTGCCGATCCCAGTGGCTGCGCGGTCTAAGGCATAGGTCTTCGGCCGAGCGCTTGCTGGGGTCGTGGGTTCGAATCCCACCGGGGGCGTGGACGTTTGTCTCTTGTACAGTGTTTGTGTTGTCAGGTAGAGGTCTCTCCGATGGGCCGATCCCTCGTCCAGAGGAGTCCTACCGACTGTGGTGTGTGTCTGAGTGTGATCAAGTGAAAATAAAAACCCTCTACACCTACTGTGAACAAGTAGGTAGAAGAGGCAAGGAATACAAAACGAATTGTTTTAATTAATTTTGATTTTTAAATGTACTAAACATTCAAAACTTTTGGGGTCATTAAGTATGTAAACACAAACGACGAGGATTCCTGCTTTCTAGGCTATGTCTCAGTGTTGATTGATATGTAGGAACCAAGGTTTCAGGGTAGGTTGCTGCCTCTGTACCATTCTGTACTGCTCCATATACCAAAAGTCCGAATCCTTATCAAAAGCCCCGCTAGAACCTCCAAACTCGCATGAATATGAAATGTTTATACAACCTTGTCCATGCGTGCTTTCTGTTTACTGGATAGCGGAGGGATGTGCTCAGCTGGCTAGACAGGCACCGATGAAGCGTGGCTATATTGGTGCTTCATATACATGCATATAGCATTATGGTTTGGCTTCGGCATTACCCTCGCCTGTTTTCCGGGATAATGCACCTGATGTGGGGTAAATGATACGACCTGCGATTTAACTGACTTCACGAACCACATGAAATTTCATAAGCTACCTGTACGCTTTATTCCGATAAAAATGAACCGTGTGCTTGTTAAAACAAAGTGTAAAAACATTAGTTATTGTGCCACAGTGAAGGGATAATGATGAGGTGCCTTTATCACATGTTATTTTCTCATGTTCCTCCTTGTTTTATTCGGTAATGGTAACTCAAGGAGAGTTACCTTACTTTAATTAGATACTTATCCTTAAGTTTCTTGTTGATGAGATACATTTATTAGTAATCTACCAGCAATAATCTCATGGCTCTCCAAAAAAGCCATAAATTGTATAGTCCTATACCAGGGCGACGTCTGCTCTGCTGTTGTTATGGGTTTTATTTGCGTATATTAGCAGCGAGGTTAGTAGGTAGAAAGAGGGACAAAGGAACGTAGCAAGGAATGGTATTTTAGTGCCCACATTTGCCAAAAAATTGCATAGTCTAAATTTAGATAGCAGGACTGCTAAATAAGCCTACAGATTGTCATGCTGCCGATCCCAGTGGCCGCGCAGTCTAAGGCGTAGGTCTACGGCCGAGCGCTTGCTGAGATCGTGGGTTCGAATCCCACCGGGAGCATGGATGTTTTTCTTGTACGGTGTTTGTGTTGCCAGGTAGAGGTCTCTGTGACGGGCCGATCCCTCGTCCAGAGGAGTTCTACCGAATGTGGTGTGTCTAAAAATTAGTGTGATCACGAAGCCCCGAGAACGGGGCAGGCCATGACCCGAAACGGGTCGTAAAGAGCCAAAAAAAAAAAAAAAAAAAAGATTGCCGTTCTGTATGTATTAGTTATATATATGCTTCGGAGCTGTTCAATTTCGTAATACATGTATCCAGTGAAACCTAAAATTTCTGTGCCTCGCCGTCTCTGATGTACACACAAATGAGAGTGGATCGGTGAGAAATATGTACAGCGCGACAAATGATCATGTTGACAAAAGGTAAAAGTTCCCTTTCGAATTTCGAAAAGATTTATGCCAATTTTCAAAAATTATTTTTCAAATTTCTAAAGGATTAATGCAAATTTTCATTATAACTGGCCACAATAGCTAGGTATAAGCATGTACTACACCTTCCATATATATGATATGAAACTGAAATAGACACAAACGGATAATATGCAGTGACTAAAGCCGTTAATAACGACAGCCTGTCTGGAAAATAGCACCGAGCAAAGTAGCCTAACTGGGTTATCTGTCGATACGTTTTGCCTGTAAGAACGTGAATGTATTTGATACCATGATGGGGGGATTCACCTTGTCAGAATAGACCTGGCTCTGCCCTGCGGCGTCTTCCACAGTTCCTTAATGAAGAAGGACGTATCTTATAATTTATCTTTTGATATAACAGGCGCTCTGTAGAATGTGCTGCCTCCCTTCCAATAAGATATCTCGCGTTGCTACTGATTGAAATCAATACTGTTGAAACAGCGTCTTGTTATTTCTAATTACTAAATGCTGCCAGGTCTCTTGGCATTGTTAGCGGCTTGCTAATGGAAACAGTCAGATGAAATTTCCTCTGAAGACAAATACGGGTTTATAACCATGTTATGGGGGTAATTCTAAGAGTGTGTTTGTTCAATAATCCTGCCCCTGTATAATTCTTTGTAGGGCATACTAAACTGCTGTGTGATTTTAATTTAATCAATTTTCATTACTTCGTCAATTGAAAGGCCTAACAGATTTTCTGAAATTCCGCAGGGGCTCACAGTATTTCGGGGTGTTCAGCTCAAGACTTGACACAGACTGACCCCCATTAGGCATTTTCGTGACATATTCTAGTTATTGCAGAATAACCCGAGACCCTGCGTCTAATCAGGCTGCAGTGTTCCTTCTCAGTTCCACTTCCCCACCAATTGAATGTCTCGGCTCCCTTTGTGCCAAATAAACTTCGCGATTAGTAGTGTCATTAAATTAACTCAAAAAGTAACCAACTGTTAATATATGCTAGGACAAAGTAATTTGACGCATGATATTAATGTAAGTAGGCATTTAAAAGACAGGTTCTTATGTCGCATCTAAATAATACATTAGAAGTCAGATTCAGCCTACAGAAAACACCTTGCCTGCACTTGGCGAGGACCAGACGGTGAATGTTCTCAGTGAAAAATGGCTGTTTATATGAGAATCACAGAAACAACTAAAGACACGGTGTGGGCTAAATATAAATTTGCGTATGGTTAAAATATTTGTGCATGCGATAACCATTGTGCTCCTAACAGGATTAAAGGGTCTCCGAATTATCATAATATTTTGGACTAAAGAGATAGGTTGAAATCAGCGTTGGATGAACTGAGGTGCAAAGTTTAAGACTGGTTATGTGAGACTGAGTAAAAAGTGTGAGAGGATTGTCGGACGTAAAATTAAAGCACTACATAAAGGGTTGAGGTTCTGCACATCATATGAAGAACAGAAAAAGGCAGACAACAAAAATATTAACTCAGTAGACAGCAAAAAGAAAACGCAGCAGTAAGCCACGAAAAATATTATAGTGTCAAGTAACTGATAAATGTGTATGGATGAAGAGGAGCATTACTATGTATAAGTGAATAGTATGTATCAGGGCTGTGGAGTCGGTACACAAACTCTCCGACTCCGACTCCGGCTCCCCTATTCTTAAAACTTCTGACTCCGACTCCGACTACTCGATTTTTAAAACTCCGACTCCTTCATAAAAGCTCAATATGTATTAATAATGGTAAACCTATAAGACGTTTCATCGCCACCACGTGAATCATCAGGCTACTTTTTTGACTTATAACCTATATTTAAGTATAAATCTAATGGTTACTGTAGCTATCAGGGCTCTGGAGGTGGAGTATCTAGTTAAGATTTTAGACTGAGGTCGGAGTCGGTACATTTTACCGACTCCGACTCCACCTAAAAATTCCTTCCTACTCCGACTCCACCTAAAATGCCTTCCGACTCCGACTCCACATCCCTGGTATGTACAAGGGAACTCATGAAAATAGGAGAACAACAAGAAGAGGGGAATTAAATACATAAAAGCTGCGTTGAAAACTGTGACAAATCTGAACAGTGAATGACGTTGAACATTTCATATACTGTACACAAGGGATCAAGGAACTGTAACGTGCATCAGTGCTATTCATTTACTATGGTGATTGAGCTAACATGGAGAGTTTTATATATCTGACGAATCAACTATCATCCCGGAATTTTTGAACCAGTGTGATGCTTAAAGTATCAAATTAGACGTAGATTCAATCTCAGACAATGGATAATAGAGAAATTAAATATAAACTAAATATAACTTAATGAAGATTAATGTCTCTAAAAGTTTTTATCTCTTCGCAAGCCACTGGATAAAGCATCTGAGTATAAGAGAGGTAAAGCTATTTTTTCCTTTCCCTCTTTCGTAAGTAGAACAAGGTACTTCTTTTCATCTTGTATATACGTCTATCCGCACGTAGCCCTCTAAAACACGTACATTACCTCGTCACGTCTCTAAGGGAAGAAAGGAATAGTAACAGAAGGGAGAGGACGGAGTAAAAGAACAACCAAGGAAGAATAAAAATGAAAGAAGGATATCAACTAACTAACTAACTAACTAACTAGCTCCTAGAAGGATAGTCGTGTTTGGGAAGCTAACAGTACATCAGCTAATCAAGATATTCCGTCACTTTCTGCGACCCTGAGATTCATTCATTATTACTAGGCTTAGGATTACATGCATTTTGTGTATTTCTTATGTAAAATAAAACAAAATCTAAATTTTCACTTAGGGTCAATCCTATACATAGTGAAATGACTTTCTGCTTCAGGTGAAACCTGAAAATTGAAGAAAGAAGCAGTTTGCTTCCGAAACATAGTGTGCTGTTTTGAGAATTTTTGTGACGATAGAAAAAGCATCTTGTAAATACTGCGATATAACCAAAGTAATTGCCTAACTTTGTGAATAGAAAGGGAAGAAGAAGAATCCACTTGCATATGCAACAGTCATTTCGTGAAATGAAAAGGCCGGTTATATGTCGATGGTCGTGGCCTAACTTAAGATAATACCAACCTGGCATTTACCTGAGAGTGAGGGAAATGACAAAACCTTAAGACATTCTGTTTTTTAACCAAGTTTCTTAACCCACTGGTTCCCAAAGTGTGTTCCGCGGATCCCAAGGTATTCGCGATCCGTTCCCATGCGATCGGTGGATGAATTTCTGTAATGACCATTTTGAAGTTTACTGATTTTCTAAATTGAAAGAGTAACGTTTTTTGTTAAAAATAATAAAGCGAACTTGTTTAACTGGCGATACTTTTATTTCGTATGACCGTTAGAATATCTAATTAAGAAACTTCCTGTATGCAGGAAGCGGGCAAAAATCGTTTTAATTAAGTTCAATTTATGTAATGCATTTTACTTATGCTGCTGGTGTGTATTCGTAGCTATCCAAGATCATTTCTGAGGTATAAATTTTTAATTTAGGATACCTATCATCCAGACACTATATTGACGTGAACAAGGATGGGAAGATCCGCGGTTATTTTTCGAAGCCAAAAGGGGCCCGCGAGCAAAATGTTTGGAAAACTTTGCTCTAACCGATCTTTTCCCGAATACGTAACATAAGTGTTGCCGCCAAATTCATAGTGCAAAAACGAAGAGGAAGAAGAAAAAGAAGAAGAAGAAGAAGATGATGATGATGATGATGATGATGATGATGATGATGATGAAGAGGAGGAGGAAGAAGACGAAGAAGAAGAAGAAGAAGAAGAAGAAGAAGAAGAAGAGGTGCTTTCTATAATCGGTAACGCTGCAGACACTGACACAGGATACACACAGTTCGAATCTCGATTATGTTGCTGCTTCTCTGCAAAAAAAACCTTGTCATTTTGAGTGTGGGAGGTTGCTTTCCCTCACCATGTGGGGCGTTTCTGTGTGAGCGGTACCCTGATAGCCCGGAGTCCGCGTTCTCTATGCATTATTGAACCCCCACAGTCAGTCCCTGGCTGACCGCGTTTCATCATCGTCATCATCAGTTTGTTACCCAAAGGGAACTAGGTGTAAAATTCATGCGGGTCTGCCACTACCATTTGGTTACACTCTTTGGTACCTAACTCAGTAGTTAGATTTATTGTGCTTGTGTGCACCAGTCAACAAAACCAACTTTGAATGCAGTTGTAATCGGTGCAGTGGACCCGTGTATGTCAGGTGGTCGTTTATTAGTTTCAGCCTGGAAGATTAATTTTACGCAATTGTAAACACAGCTTTGACATACGTATATACATTCTTTTAAGAAACAGAATATTACCTTGTAATTACGAACTGTGTGTGTGTTGGGGGGGAGTTAGATCCAGAAAGTCACCCATTTCTAAATCTTTTAAAATTTGTCTCAAAATCCAGTTACATTTTGACAAGGATAAGAGTAATATACATGTATCGGAATGGAATGTTAAAAACAAAATTTAAATTTTCTGAATTCAAGAGGTTCCATCATAAGGTTGTGATTTACAGCTCTGAGTCTTATTCTGCTGATACCTGCTTCAAATCGTGGCAACCAGTAATTTGGATTATTGTAACCAACTCGTACACTAGAAACACAATATATCAGGTTTCACATAATTCCCGACATGTTTCGATGTAGGCCACACCATCTTCAGGGGAAACTGTATTAGAACACTTTGAAACACTGAAGAAAGCCGATTTTATACTTACAGGTTCGTTATTGGTTAGTTAGTACACCGTTAAATCCAAATGCCTCTGATAAACCATTTAGAAGCACTTAAAAGTCACTTAAGACACTTTATAAGACACTGACGATAATGTCGATATGGTTTTGAAGAACACTGTTGTTCAGATGATGCAAGATTAAAACCTTTTGTAACTGCCGGGGTAATGTGAAGTATCGTCATACGGTGTGCCCAAAGTGCAGTACAGAAATGTTGACTCTTTTAGTATCTAGTCAATATTCGATATTGTGTGCTAATATATCCTATCATATCCTGTAATTTTCGCTGTATTATCGCCATATCTGAAACATTTCACTCCGAGAACTGGTTGAAGTTCTCACTGTGTTGAAGACACATGACTAAAAGTACAGAGTTTCCACTTTGACAGGCGTGTTCAGAGTTTCTAAAATTCCCCAAAATTCCTAATTCGTCTTTTCTAAAGCAACGGTGTATGGAGGAAAAAAAAACATATTACGTAAATGCTTGGAACGAAATGGGATCAAACAGCTGTGAAATCGAAGACTAGATAGCAGGCAGGAAAGTCATCTAGATAACCCGCAGTAGGAATACGTACGTCACAATGCAGCCGCAGTTGACGCGCTTCGCGCTTTCTGCGAGTATGTAGAGTGGGACTGGAACTGCCTAGAGTAGATTAAGCTTTTATATTCTCGTAATCACGTCAGTACGTCACATCATAATAGGGACATTCAATTGGAGAAGAAGAAATTTTCACTGCCGTGTCAACACTGGTGCCCGTAAATCTAGAAATTGAAAATTCAAAATTTAAGATTACGGTAATATGAGATGTGACGACATGTAATGTTGTAGATATTAATATTTCGGAGTAATCCGCTACCTTCGCCTTTTGTGTAGAAAATTATTATATAATATAGAGGCAGCGCGTTCCTGTGAAAAGGTAGAACCTGCATGTAGCCTATTCACATTACAGAATACCGCATCTTCATAAATATCACCTTTAGAGACAGAAATATGAAGGGCTATAAACTGCCGTACTGAAACAATTGGTACAGCCTACCAACAGATATACACACATTTTTAAAAAATCTTAGAACCACCTCAAAATTCTAGGGTCCAGAAGCGTGGGATGAAGCAAGTTCTAACTGAAAACTTAAAAATGCTAAGAGCCACCGTGGAAAATTTAGTCGCCCCTGGGACCTGGCCGGGGATTTGTGCATTCCTGGGTACCAGCATACAATACATTTTCCAGAATGTGATGAGACACCGCGAGAATAACCGTCCCTTTTTTTAAGCTTTTTTTTTAATTGCGACGTCCTTTTCAAGTACATTGGTTTTATTGAACCAAGTGATGTACAGTAAATTCAAGTGTCTTTTTAAAGACAATGTCGGCTGCTAAGATTATAGGTAGATGAATGAAATATGAGAATATTGCATCAGTGGGATAATACTGACAAGATGATACCGAAGTACATTATAGGAATTTAATGTGTTCCATGTCCGTGCACTATATTATACAAAAACACTAATCACCAACAAATACACAAAGAGAATTTTATCATCAATCGTAAGACACTCCTACATGTTTCGACCCTGCTGGGTCTTCTTCAG